>CAIGRB010015281.1:0-15033 GCA_903798255.1 Fraxinus quadrangulata
ATATTTAGCTTATGTTTGACCCCCATTTCTCAAAAACTAATTTTTTTTAAAAATCTCATTTTCAACCAAATGTTCTCCCATAAGATAATATTAGACGCTATTCCAAAATTGCATCTTAATGAAGCCCAAACAAGGGCTCAGTATGTTATGAGGTAGAACACTTTTTGAATACACTGTACTGGTCAATTTTTAGAGATGGATGAAGCCAGAGGCTGATCGAGTCTGAATGTGTTTTTTTGCTCGAGTGTGTGAGTACATGTTATCACAAACCGATGTTCTAAATTTTTCATCCGCTATATGTAGATTATCTGCGTCTTGAATTTATATCGAATATTTTGGAATGGAAAGCTGAAGCCTGAAGCTAAAAAATGACATGTTTGGATAGTATTCCTTCTATTTCAAATTGATGTCTGTACTTTCACTTAAGTTGTCTATGTAAATTTAAATGTGGCCAACTCGTAAGTGAACTGGAAAAATACAGGAATAAGGTTCAGTGAGATTAGTGATGAACTAGTGAAATGGTAGGACAGTATAGGAACGGTGGAAAAGAGTTAAGAGGGACATGGGTTGTAGTTATTTTAGCTTCTACTTTGGGGGGAGAGCTACATAGGCAGCCAGTCCACATGGACAAGAAGCTAGTCGGAAAGTCAGGAAGGTCAAGGAGAAGAGTTGACAAAGTTAAAGTTAAGATAGAGATCCTTCAAAGAAGTTCAGCCGAGGTTCTTCGATGTCGAAGCAGAAGTCCCTTCAAGCCGCCAAAGGTCCCCTAGCCAAAGCTGACCCTGGTCCACTTTAAAGTCAACGTTGTTCTCAATAACAGATTTAGAGATCTTTTAGAAGTGATTGATGTGATGTCTGTAATAAAGGGTGTCAGTGTGTCAGCCTACAACTAGAACAACAAACCTCTTGTCAAGCATTAATTGTAATGAATAAACGGTGATGTGATGCCCCAATTAAAGAGATGAGGTCACGTGGTTCTGATCCAACGGATACCACATCGGCCAATATAGTACAAATATGGTCTTCATGTAATTCATAAGGGCTGGATGATGGGTTGGAAAATGGACAATTATATATTCGAAATATACACAAACTCTCAAGAATTCCCTATAAACTCCAACATGCTGTATAGGAACTTATAAATGCTTTTTATCCGTCCTTCCACCTATTCCTACTTGGTGACTATATAGATTAGTTGAACTTCTATCCGGCGATCGTTGTTAGCACGATTGCCTCTTGTTCTACTTGCCAGAGTCCGAACGCTTTCATCTCTTGTCGGAAAGTGCCCACCGCGCTCATTCCCAACCGATTACCGTCATTATTCCAGTAAAAGCGCACCGAAATCGTGTGCTTGACGTGGCAAGAGTGGACCCGATATCCGTTGATTCATTTTTCAGGGTCAATAGGGGTGCCTATTTGTATTGTGGGTAATTTAAAGATGCTAAAGTATACTTTCTATTTCCACTTGGCGTGGTAATTTCAATAAGAAAAAGAGGAAATTAAGGCAATATATTAAGATTGCAATACTTCCTACAATGGAAGGCACTAAATTTTTCTGTGCTTGCTAGCTGGGCATGGAAGATGTCTCATTTTATCGTGTCTTAATTCTAATTGATGGTATGACATTTATGCTATGCCTCTATTTTCCTTTTACAGGAGAGAAGGGTAGGAGGATCAGAGAACTGACTTCAGTTGTTCAGAAGCGTTTTAAATTTCCAGAGAACAGTGTGGAACTTTATGCCGAGAAAGTTAACAACAGAGGTCTTTGTGCCATTGCTCAGGCAGAGTCATTACGATACAAGCTACTCGGAGGTCTTGCTGTTCGGAGGTTTGTATGCTTTTTAACCCTATGCATACATGACTATTTTGATTTATCATCTGCTTTTATTTTATTATTGTG
Organism: Fraxinus quadrangulata; assembly: GCA_903798255.1. Classification (NCBI taxonomy): domain Eukaryota; kingdom Viridiplantae; phylum Streptophyta; class Magnoliopsida; order Lamiales; family Oleaceae; genus Fraxinus; species Fraxinus quadrangulata. The sequence goes on from CAIGRB010015281.1 coordinate 1,901, forward strand.
GGTTGACTCAAGGCTTGGAGCTTTACAAGTCATCTTTGCAGCAAGTTGGACGTAACTATTTTCCATTTATATTGGTTTCCTAGTTACAATCCATTTTTTTGATGATGATTGATGAAATATGAGATGGGATAATCACATTTATGTAATATAGGGCATCGTGACTAGCATTCTTTCTGTACTTTGTTCTCTGTCGAATACTACTTAGATACTATACATATGCATTGTTTTCGAGTTTCTATTTTGACTTATAATCATTTATTTTTGTTCGTCTCGCTTTTTATGAGAAACTTCAGCATTACATTTGTGATAGACACTTGTTGTAATGTCTAATTACAGTACCAGAATATTTATATTTATTAGATTGCAAATTTATATTTGATTTTATTGAGTTTACGTTCTTGGATAGTTATGTTATTTATTTGTAGTATATAGTGAAACAAAAGTGAAGGTGGAGCATTAAAATGTCCCTTTTGGTTCTTTTCTAATTTTTTATTTTTAAAATTAACAAATATTTATTTGATGATTGCGATTAGAAAATATAAACTAACTCAATCACTGAACATTTTCAATATCATATACGGTTGATTTTCTTGGAGAAATATTTCAAATCACTAATGAAGATTACCTTGTGAAGGATTATATATTCATAAGAGGTCCCACATTGGATTATGAAATCCATTGACTTTTAGTGGAAAAATATCATGAACAACCTTTTGAATTAGCAAAAGTCCATGAAAGTGATTGCAGCCGCCCTTAAATGGACAATTACCACGGTACTTTGTGAATTGGTTTAGCAATTTTGCAGTCCACTTGAGGAATAAACAACCAGTCGAGACTTGAGAATACGAGATTGAGGTCAAGCAGTGAGTTCTCTCAGTTTAAAAGAAAAAATTATGAGAATAGATTCTTTAGTATCACAATACAACTTTTTTAACATGATAACGATGACATAATAGGATCATAATGTGAATATCGCAGAATAAGATTTTAAGGGCACTATCTTCTCAAGTTGGTCTTAGCCTACAAGCTACCATATTCGTGGCTAGCTGATGGAATGATCTATCACGATCCTAAGTCACGTTTGAATTGTGTTTTCATAAACTAAATGGTCTAAAAACATATTGACACTTGGGTTTTGGACGGTGTGAGCGTGAGATTGAACAGTCTATGACAGGGTTATGCTATGCTTGGACTCTGCTTTTTAGAAAATATAATATTATAAATGATCCCACACATTTTCATATGTTCAACTTGGAGTTTCGGGGAGACACTGTTGTTAAGGGATGCAATCTCACATCGAATAAAGATGAAAAACATAGATCAATTTATAAGAGTTTGAGCCACTCCTCTTAATAAAGTTGACTTTTTAAGATGGAACCTCAATTTTTAACATGGTATCAGAGTCCGTTAAGCTCCAACGAGCGATTCGATCCGATTAAGACTCCAAAAAGTGAGCATACGAATTTCAAAATTGGTCTGCTCAAACGAGCCACTATCTTGAAGGGGCATGTTAAGGGATACAATCCCACATCGAATAAAGATGAAAAAACATAGACCAATTTATAAGAGTTTGGGCTACTCCTCTTAATAATGTTGACCTTTTAAGATGGAACATCAATTCTTAACAACTGTGTATGTGGGAAAGAGGGAAAAGTCTATCGCATGACTATACTATTAGGAACGTGATGTTTATAAACTATAAATGGTCCAACAGTTCAACTCGAACTCTCGATCGGAGTTTTGGAGAGAAAGGATGTATGTGTGTCTGATAGAGAGATGGAAGAGTCTATCAGAGGATGGGCCGTGTTTGAATCTCGCTTCTTATAGTCTATAAATGGTTAAACAGATATTTTACATGTTGAATTCGAAGTCTCGGAGAAAGTTGTATTTGAGAGTGGAGAGAAAAGTGGGATGCCCACAAATTTACTTAATGGAATCACTGCAAGGTGTCCATACCCCACCTACCCCCACTTTTGCACCGAATCGCACACCGAATTGGTTGTTTGCCGGCAGACGTCTCTCTTTGAAATCCCATTATAAGTAGAATAAGCACGCCTATATCTCTAAAATCCCCACTCAGTATACGTACGCATTTTGCATGTGCATACCAAATCCACTGTTGCGTACAGATTATGATGAAGAATAATTCTTCTTTTTTATTTCTTCACGCAATTATTATACCAATGTAAAATCTCCAATGGAAGAAAAAAGGAGAAAATATCTTAAAATACTGATTATTATGTTGGTTTCAATTTCATAATTTAAAATTGTTCTTCTTGATTAGAAATGGTAGAATATTAGTATATTTTTAGCTTCTTAGTCACGTCCACAACGGTTGAAATGGTTTTGGAAACGAAATAGATTTTTGGATCCTAATTTTAATTTTTGTATGTATATGAAATTAAGTAAAAAAACATGTTTTGATGGTCTTTTTTTATTATGACAAAGTTGTGACCGTTCTGAGCTTTAACTTTCACGATAAATTTACTCAAATCTCCCTCAAGTAGCGATTCATTATTAATAAAACGTACAACATTGAGGGTTTTGTTCACAAAAATAAAAATAAAACTAAAAATGATAAGATAGATAAAGAAGAATAACGTATAGACCTTTACGTTGTGTAGTTTGTGAAATAAGAAAGAGGGCATTTCGATAATAAAAATAAAAATTTAAAACAATCTCATTTCAATCATCTTTTAATATGTTCGGCATGTGGAAGATGGGACCCACATAAGTCACGCCATCCAAATATTTTGTGCTCATAAATAATAATTTAAGAAAATGCGCATGCGATAAATATACCAACCAAAAAATAATTGTTCTAGGTCTAGGGTCAACTAATTAATTCTTAATTACATTATCCCATCATTCTATACAACATAAATTTAAAATCTCTTTTCCAATAAATATTTAGGGATTTCATCGTTTTATTAAATCCCAATTTGGACAAAAGGTATTTTTAAATATATTTATTAAGAAATTATATATAAAGATAAACCTATTAATAAGTCAAATCTTAGCTAATATTTGGTCATTAAAGAATAAAATAGAGGGAGGGAGGGAGAGAGAGAGAGAGAGAGAGAGAGAGAGACTTTTAAAACCATTTTAAAGAAATCTACTTTTGGTTAGTCAAAGTTTTAAAACTTATAATTATTTATATTTACGACATTTCACTCCTTTATTTCCACTCTTTTCACATACACCTTGCAACAAAAGCAAATTAAATATAATGAAGGGGAAAGGTAGACTTATGGGAGCGACATCCACGAATTTTTATGTGTACATAAAGATAAACGGGAACGAGAAACGAGAGAAAAAGAAATATGGAGTAAAGCATACACTCGTGCAAAGTTCACATCAACTCAACGTTATCCAATATATAGTTCTAGGAGAGGGTGAATTTTCTTATGCATTTGAACATGACGTAACCCCGAAAAATTAACATAACTCTGTAATTATCATGAACTTTATACACTAATTATTCATTCATGTCCTTGTACAAAATAAAAAATAAAAATAAAAACTTTTTTGATATGATCATGCATGGGTTTAGAGAACATTAGTGTATATTTTTTGGTCAACTACAAAATGTTGTCATATATATATATATAAACAAATTTGATGCCCACGCTTATTCGCTTGGAATTTTCATTTTCCCTATAAAATATGGTCATATGTTAGGACATTTCTTGCTCACACTTAATCCTCTTGAATTCCCTCACCTTCTTCTCTCTTCTTTCTTTCTACTTTTAACCATCAAGAGTCATAATCAATTATCACCATGGGTGAAGCTGTGGAGTTCTTTCATTGCAATGGATTCTCTAAAGCAAATCAAATTATTATCGAGGAAAATGGAAGTGATGATTCTTGGTTTGAAGAAGAGATTGATGTTGATCTCAAATGGTCTTTTGCCTTGAACAAGTAAGCATCAAACTCAATTTTTTTTTTTTATTACTTATTTCCGCCAATTCCTTTGTCCTTTCTTTTCGAAGCATGAGAGATTCTTTGCTCCTTTCATTTAAACATCGTCGAATACAATTCATTGACTCTCTACAAGCATTAATTTGCATGATGATTTCATCTCGTTTAAAATAATTCATTTATGGGTTTTTATTGTTTCTATTTGAATCTTGAAATTTTAATCACCTTCAATTTCATTTCTGAGTTATCTTTCCCTTTTATATTAATTATGACCCATAGTGCTATTACATCTAGCCATGGTGCGGAAATATCTCTTATAATGTGTTTGTTAACTTTACCTATTTTTGAGAATATAATTAGTGCATGCATAGTGTTCAGTCGAACATAGTCTCAAGAAAGGTTAATGACAAAGCAACACTTGGCACATAGATATATGTGTAGTCCAAATTCTTCGTGAAATGTAAAGCTACTATTTTGTCAGTCCGATCTAGTATTGCATTACCACATAAAAGTCGCCGCTTTTCTTGATTTTGGAATGACTCTCTCTCTCTCTCTCTCTCTCTCTTGTAGAGTGCTGCACAAAGGGACTAGTGAGTACCAGGATATTGCTCTTTTGGACACAAAAAGATTTGGGAAGGTAAATATATATCTTTTATTATTGTTGGACCAATATTTTGTTGTTGATTTGGTAAGAAAAAAAGTGTGTTGTTTTGTTTAATAATTCATTGGATGCATGCCTATAGGTGTTGGTAATTGATGGGAAGATGCAGAGTGCAGAAGTTGATGAATTCATATATCACGAATGTTTAATTCATCCATCCCTATTATGTCACGCCAAGTGAGTCTTATCAACTAATCTTTTTTTTTTTTTGTTTATTTAAAAAATAAATTGCGTTCTCCTAATCTAATTATATATGTTTTCAACAAATTTGCAGCCCCAAAAGTGTGTTTATTATGGGAGGTGGTGAAGGATCTGCAGCAAGGGAAGCACTCAGGCACAAGTCGATAAATAAAGTGGTCATGTGTGATATCGATCAGGTATCTACAGTTTGTTACATATACACGTACGCGTCTATGGAGTAAATTCAAAATATCTTTTCTAAGCACGTCATGAATTTAGATAAGATATAGTCGACTTCTTTTCCTACCCCCCATCTAGGCATTATATGACAGACGATTCCTTTTAAATGTGGATGTCTTTGTAGTTGACTATAGATAAAGGAAAGGAAACATCATGTTTCACAATATTTTTTGAGGATAAATACGTTGTTTATTTGTGGTCTAGTCCACTAATGTTTGTCAGGTTTATTTTTTAATGGAGCCAAAGTTAGGAAATTAAATTTTATGAAATATTGATACCTATAACTCAACGATCCAATTGGCTAGTGGCACGTGTTTCTTGCACATGGATCGAGACGAACGAGCCAATAGTAAATTATCAATCAATTGTTCGTATATGCATATTGCTTAAAGAGATAATGAAGTGTAATGGATTGTTTTTGTTTGTTTCTCTTTTCATAGTTTTGTGCTACTTGTTGTAGGAGGTCGTTGATTTTTGCAGAAAGCATCTTACAGCAAACCATGAAGCTTTTCGTAACACCAAACTCGATTTAGTGATTAACGACGCCAAGTAAGGTCTTTTTTATAGTTGTTATAAAGGACTCGAGAGTACCAAACTTGTTCCTTTTTCTGATCTTGTACTCCATTGAGCTAATTACTAGTTATTTTTTCTGAAGAGCTGAATTGGAGAAGAGGGAGGAAAAGTTTGATATAATTGTGGGAGATTTAGCAGATCCAGTTGAAGGAGGGCCTTGCTATCAACTATATACAAAATCTTTCTATGAAAACATTCTCAAGCCTAAGCTCAGTAACAATGGAATCTTTGTTACTCAGGTTCGTCTATGACTATTAGTCTGCATTGCATTATGTAGGCATTTCGTCTGAAAACTCATAGCTAGGTTGGTAAGATCAACCGAGCAATATTGGATTGTTGAAGAAGAGAAATAAGCTAAAATCATATCCATTGCAGTATCTAAACAAATCCCGATTGTTTTCTCCTTTTATAGGCTGGACCGGCAGGGGTGTTCAGCCACAAGGAGGTATTCTCATCAATATACAACACAATAGTACATGTTTTCAAATGTAAGTCTCTGATATAATTTCGTGTCTAGTGCTATCGCTTGACAATATTAGTTTACGCAAATCATTATGCATCGATAAAATGATTTGATGTGCAGATGTGCTGGCTTACACTGCTCATGTGCCATCTTTTGCTGATACATGGGGATGGGTTATGGTATGTATGCAAATTTATGAAATTTTCGACTTATATGTATTATCATATAATTAACGTGTCTGGACTAATTCAGGCATCTGATCAACCACTCTGCATTGAGGCTGGGAAAATAGACAAGAAGATTGCAGAAAGAATTGATGGAGAATTGCTATACTTAAATGGTGCCTCCTTCGTCTCGTCCACCATCTTGAATAAGACAGTTACTAAGACGTAAGCCCTTAAATTCTTCGTTGTTACTAGTCATGAAAGCTTGCTCCATGAGCGTGCATAAATCGCGTGGAGTTCATAAACTTACAATGTTCGACTTGATACAAATAGTCTTTTTTGATTCTCCAGGTTAAAGAATGAGAGTCATGTCTACACAGAGGATGATGCAAGGTTCATCCACGGTCAAGGGGTAGCATATCGCAGATGAGAGTTTGCTTTTTTTTTTTTTGGCTTGAGGGGAACCGATGTACTGAAGCAGAACATAAAACTATGAATAATTGTTAGAAGCTATTGGCTTTATAAATTTTACATAATGCTGCTTATGCTGGTTTTAGCATTGTATCTAACTTAAATCAGGTTTATGAAATGCTGAAAATTCACCAGGCTTCCATTAATTGTTTTCCTATCGACTTTGGATATTAGCACTCAAAAAGTCTTGGTCCAACCCCTCCCTCGCGAAAGACTTAATTCATTTTACACGATCATTGACAATGAAAGAGGTTCACATGCCCCATTGTGGCAAGGCGGACATTTATGTGAGAAAGAAGAAACCGCGACTAGCACAATTCCAAAGGGCAAACAAAGGGCTTTAGCATCAAGAAGGTTTGAACTAAGTGCTTATGTTGTAGGTAGATTTCAATGACCGAGATGGGCTAGGCATCCGCCTCACCATTTCAACGACCGAGAGGGCAAGAATTTCGTCTAGTTTTACTCACTGAACAGCTAAAAAATATGATTTCTCATTCAAAATAAAAGAATAAAGTCATTCAATGATATTAAAGACTTGAGATTTCATCTTAAAAGGGACCAAACCCTTACATATTAGTTAATATTAAAGTTGCAAATACCATAAACTACATAAGCAATAACAAAAAGACGCAGAGGGAGAGAGTTGACAAGAAAATTTCACAGTAAGTTCAACAAAAATGCTTAGCTTCTCTTGACTGGATCGAAGTTGGAAACACCAATAATAGCCCCAAGAATGGCTCCAAGCACAACCCCACCAGCCACAATGCTGAGCAAGAAGTTCTTAAGAGATGGGCTCGCTCCATTTCCAGCCGCCTCCGCTGCCTCTGGAATCACCATGGAAGCTGTCATTGCAGCTGCTGTTATTGCTGTAATAGCCTTCTCCTTAAAAGAGGCTTCAACTTTAACCTTGGATTGTGATTTTGAGTTAACTAACACGGACTTTAAAGGCTTATTCACCAGCGATAGTGGTTTGAAAAATGCATCGGAGGTTGGTGGCTTCAGCCTCTTCTGGCTGCTGCAAGTGGCGGTTAATGGCATAGCCATTGAAATTGAGGCCATTGTTTCGGCCTTTCTGATATCTGTTTCTGTTTAGTTCAAGTATTCTAACAGAGGTGGCTTAGATGGTTGGATAGAGATTTGGTTGAATAGAATGAGAGGTGGGAACTAGAGATTCTGCGCGTGCTTGTCATTTCGATCCTATCCTATGTGCCAATTTCTTAACCCTGGTTTGGGGGGATAAGGTTATCCACTAAGATTGATGCAATAGGTATCAATCTCAGTCGAGAAGCCAAGCAAGCAAACTAAGCATCATAGTGTCAATTGTTTCCACATTGGGCTGGTCTGATTGCACAGGGGTCGAGGGAATAATACTATTTAACGTCAATCGTGTTTAACGTCAATCTAAGTGTTCATTAAATGTCCTTTCAATAATTGAGCATCTTAAACGTAGAAATATTTGAGTTATATTTATGATGTCGACCCACTTATAACTCAAGCCCTTCACATTCTCAATGGCTCATCTTGACCCATAGACCCATCCAGCAGGTAGACCTATATGTTGAATTTATTAGTGTACTAAATTTTTGAGGAAAAAATTACAACTTTTAAAAAACTGATGAATTTAACACTGTTACCTTTCATCAGAAATCATCGTTTAGTTTTTGTTGTAAAAATCAACAGTTTACATGAGTTACACGTGTTACCTTATTTTCTTAAGGGATTACATGTTGTGTTACCTTATTTTAAACAGTTTACATGTCATGTTACCTTGTTTTCTTCACAGATTTACATGTTCTGTTTATAAAACCAAAAATACATGAAGCACACTCGACAATAGTGCAATGTCTACTTGAATGTTTCCAAGTAAACTAGCAGAAATTTCAAGTGTATTTCTTGACGAGCCTGTTTAGCATTGCTCAAGACGTGTATTGCATATTCTGGCCATAACCTGGTAATTCGAACACAAGCAAACCGTTAATTTCAGTCAGACGCTAGAATGCACGTTTAAAGAAAAACAAAATCTTCTTTCATATTCAGAGAAATCACATGCTGTATGCATTGAAAAGAGAACAAAAAAAGGACTCCTGAAAACTTTACAAAAAGCCATCCCAATTTGTTAGTGTAAATGTTGACGACGACCTAACATGAAGAATAGTCTTATGGTCGAAATTATTTTCTCAAGACTGTTCAAGGTTTTACATCTACAAGTAAATATTATTTATACTCTTGATTCCGTAGTTGAGAAAAATGATTAGAGCATGTTTGGCTAAGCTCACAGAGTTTACTTTTAAGTTTAAAGTTAACTTTTCGAATAAGTTTGGAAATAAAAGTTTTAACAGTATCATTTACCTTTTCTAAGCTTTATTTTGATAAATTAGCTTAGTACACCGTATTGATCCTTTCAAGATCTAATTCAACTATACTCAGCAATTTACAAAGCTTATAGAGTTACATAGATTGTTCTTCAAGGTTCAATTATTTCAGAGTGGATGAAAGAGCACTTACTTGGAAATGCAATAGATGAACTTTTGAACAAGTAGATAAAATCATCTGGTGGTTCCAATCTTCATGGTTCCCGAATCAACAAGATGAACTTCTTGGGGAAGGAGATCATATCCGATATTCAACCCTTCAAATAATTTCTTCATCTCAAGAACCAGCTCGGTTCGTCGTCGGCTCTTCTCACTGAAGTCTTGAAAGTTCATTGTGTGATTGAAAAAGAGAGCCATCTTATTCTTGTTCACATTTTCAATCTCCTTCACAACTACATTGTGATTAGGATGCCACTGCTGGGGATTTTTCTCCAAATACCTGACAATTTAAAATGCAATAAGGGGACAAACTAGAAAACAAAAGAATTGAACCAGTCGGGCCTATCTAGTTTTCAAAACCTTGCATGTTCAGTGGTAAGTTCAGATCATCAACTTTTTAACTAGAGAAATTCACAGGTTCTTCCTATTTGTTTGGAAATTTAAATGCTTTTCCACCACTGGTACAACTAGACAGTATGTCAGCATTGTGGAGAACAAAAGAGCTTGGTCCAACAATGCACAAATAATGAGACCATCTCTTAAAAATTCCCAAAACATTAAGAAAAATGAATGATATGTTACAAACTAAGATGTTAAATTAAATAAATTTTGCCATATTTGAAGATGATATTAATTCATGCTGACGAGAGAATACTGCTAAGTTACAGAAGCATTCGTCTAACTCATTTATGCTTGAAAAAACGTTGATTCTTTTCAGGATAAATAATCAATATTATTGTTCCTGTAGCAGCTCAAATTAGGATAATTTCATTTTTTCCAAAGAAAAGTATGGGTATACCACTAGTTCTTGGTAACTAAAAATATCAAGGAACACAGAAACTTACTTCTTTATTTTTTCTTTCAAAGCACCTATTTTCTCCACAGATGTTTTGAAATCAATGGAGAACTCGAACGAATCACCCATATCTGGGCTTCTATAGAAATTGCTGATGGGCTTGGTAGCCAAAACAGAATTTGGATAGTATATTTTCGCGTTATCAAATTTCAGGAACACCGTAGTCAATAAATTCATCTCTTCAACAATCATCTGCAAGATTATAAGATAACAAATGTGAACAAGCGGATTTAATAAACGCATAACCTAATGCAACTGGTGAACAATTTACCTGAACACCATCAATTACACAGCGATCTCCAACATCAAAAGGATGCATCACAAATACAAATATAATAGCTTCAAATATAGTCTTGCAAGTATTTCCAAACATAAATGCTGCCACAACAAGCTGGGACGAGAGTAAGACAATCACTCTGGTTGTTGCTATACCCGTCAAGAGAAGCCATATTATGATTAAGATAACAATCAGGATCCCGGAGACTAGTTTATTCAACTCTTCAACACCTGTTTTAGCATCGTTCAGAGCATGTGCTAGTGCTTTGCGATCATTGTATACTTTCACCTATGCAAGTAATAAACATATGAATGTTGAGAAAAGAAACTTCCTTCACCAAATCAGATTATAGATTGTAGCTTCTTTTTCTTTTCTAGTACTGTTGAAGACTGTGCAGTACAGCTTAGCAATTGAGCTATCCTTTTTTTCTATTTCTTTTATGTGATTAAGAGGTCACAGTTTTATGTATTGAAACTTCAACTTATGAAGTGCTTAACTGTAGAAATGAAATTAGAATCCATCACATAAATGACGAAACTGTTATACTTCTCAATACACTGATAAAAGCAACAAACAGCATTCAGCACATCCTTGTAATGTTTGTTTTGTTTTTTTAGGCATTTGTCTTCTAATTATGCAGCACACGAAAAAAGAAAACCTAAGCTTCTCTTTTACCAGGAATGGACAAAGGAAAATAAAAAGTAAGAACAGTAATCTCAGAGCAAGGAGACGTCAAGTTTTGAACATTGTTCTAATTATTGAAGAGCTGGTTGTATAATACTTGTAAAAGCTCTTTCTAACTATTCCGATTTAAGAAGATAATCACTTTTTTACAGCAAAGAGATTTGGGGTCGGTTCATAGTTCCTATTAACAAGAGTTCAAAAAGATCTAACTTACCACCCAGTCCGTCAAAGTTTTCTTGTCAATTTGCCCAGTGTTTGCCAAGTCAATAATTGGGAACACAAGATCCACCTCCTCTTTAATCATGAATCTCCTTAGGTTTATTTCATCAATGTACCTATCCACAATGGTAAATTGTTGTGTAAAGGTGAACAATGCATATGAATGATAAAATAAACAGGAATGCATAAAAAAGTTTTAAAAGCTGGATTTGCTCACTTGCAACCAGGTTGAGCTACATTTCTAAATACGTGATATGCGGCAGCAATTGCCTCCTCCTCATTCGTGATCTCCGTATCCTCCTGTTCATCGACTCCGTAAGCACTTGCATCAATCGCACTAGACAGAGTGGTCAAACCTGAATTAGATACGACATCAACCAGCATCTTCATTGTCCAAGCAGAGACTTTTTCTCGTTTCATCTGGTGGAGTTTATTGATATCAATCACCTCTTTCTCCTTTTTCTTGTCTTCCTTTCCCTTCTTCCATGTATTAAAACTCAATTGACTTGCATTACTGCCTGATCTCCCCAACATCTGAGCTGACTCCATAACTGGTGGCCCAGACAGCGTCAGCAGAATATACTGATGGAATATTGCATCTTGAATCCGGTCAAAGAATGTGTTCACATGGAATGATGATGCCAAAATCTTCAGCAACAGTGTCTTCAAGAGCCACAAGACTGCACCAATAAGCAATGAAGCAATAGTCCAACTAATTAATTGCATAATACGGGTGACAACATGTGATCCCTTGAACCTTTCGTGGAATAGTAAAACCCAAGTAGCAAGAACCAAACTCAACCAAATGCAGACCTGGACGCTCTTTTTCAAACCATAGACGAAATATAACACCTTCTTCTTCAACAAATAGTCGAGCTCTATCAACAATACAATAAAATGAACCAACCATTTAGAAACCAACTTGCCACTAAATGTTACCAGAACAAGGACACACCACTTCCAAATCCTCAAGCCCCCAACCCTCCAAGAACGCATCTTGTCCACAGTCAAGCTAGCAATCAAGAATCCGATAATGCAAAGAAACAGTATCCATTCTATCAAAACCTTCTTTCTCACTTTCCTATACTTCAGCTTTCTCCTACTGCTCACTTTCTTATATATTTCTTCATCCTCATCCACTCGAACACCCCCAGAAGTTGACCGCAGCGGCGTCCTTGGAGTTATCGACACCGTTCTAATAATATCTTTTGGTGTATTAATCGTCGTAGTAACTTTCCTATTAGGTGAAGCTTGACTAGACATTACACGTTCTTGCATAGTATATCCATTTTCTTCTAACATGTTAGTATCAATAGGGACTGAAGGTTCGCCAAATCTTGATTTGGGCTTCGAATAAACTGACCTTGACAGAGATTTTCTCCTAGTGAGAGTCTCGTTAGGAGGCTTATTGGGGCTTTGGCTGAACCCTGCAATTTCTGGCGAAGGGCAACTCGTTAGGACATGATTTTGATTAGTAGAAGGCAAATCATTGGATGTTGTACGAGATGAATCAACTGAGATTTTTAATATCTGATCCTTTGGAGAATCTGTGTGTGGTAATTTCGAATCTTTATCCTCTCCACAGATGTTAACAATTACATCACTTAATGTTTTCTTGTTCTCCGTCATGTTCATTTCCATTAAAAACCTGCCAAACCAAACACAAAGCAATACAAAATTATTATGCCAAATCCTTCATCAACACGTAAATTCTGACAGTCTCAACTCTCAATAAAATTTCAAAATTTTCGGAAAAGCAGCTACTTTCCAAAATGTAATAATCTTGAAAGAATAAAAAGAACAAAAGAATAAAACCCAGTTGCATTTACCTTTTTGGCATAAGGCTAAAGCACTTGCCAAAACTAGAAGTAAAAAAAAAAAAAAAAAAATTTG
>CAIGRB010015281.1:15665-42639 GCA_903798255.1 Fraxinus quadrangulata
TATTTTTTTAATTACACATTCTTTAAAAAAAATTATTTCTCACAATTTTTTTTTTCCAAAAATTTACTGACCAAGATTCTATCCTCTTTTTGTCTGCAAGCTGAAAAGCAAACCAATCATGCTGTAAATATAAACAATTTTGACAAAAAAATATATTTATGCCGAATTTATTTTGATTTATCACATTTTCATGAATTTTATAATTTTCAATCACACATTTTAAAATTTTTATAATAATTTACTGAAAATTAAATTTTAATTCGTAACAAACACCCACTAAGAACACCTAACATGATTTATTGGAAGATTAATAAAAAAAAAAATGAATCACGAAAAAAATTCTGTACGGACTTTTTCCAATGTAAACATGGGGCGGAGGGGATTGAGATGGATCTGTCAGGCGCATTGTTTGAGGAGAAAAAAAAAAAGCTGAGACAGCAGCAGAGACAGATATTATATTTTAATGGCAGTTATATCAAAATTAATTTTCTAGATATATTCTTGAAATATAGAAAGGAAGAGTTAATCCGTTAAAACTAATATTATGTAAGTGGATTAAAGGGCAAAAGCCGAAAGGAAGGTATACGTACGCTCAAAGAAATAAGAGTACAGACGTAATATTTTTAAATTTTTATTACTAGCCGAGGTAAAAGTGCGGCGCAAACTCATTTTCAGTCATATATTTTCAATAGAATAATATTTTATATTATATCAATAACTTTTTCTTATTTTTTAACCACATATTTCTCGTCATATTACTATTTGTTAAAAATTGATTTAAAAGATTGAAAATTTGATTAAGTGTCAAAACCAAAAATTTGGAAAAGTGACTTTCGTGTCACTTCGATCAAATATTCGGACTTGATCTGATAATCAAATTACAAATGTAAATAGATCAACTTATTTTACTTGTCGGTAGATCGTCTGATATATTTGGAATCTCAAAATCAATTTCAGATAAATGAGAAATTGCGATCTAAAGTTGGAAGAAAATAGAGGAAGCTGTCTAGAAATTGACTGAAATTGTTGCTAGCTTATGGCTGGACTGTCGTTCGAGTGATAGACCAACGATAAACTAGCAACAGAGCCTCTGTTATTTTCGCTCAAGCGACTTGTTAAGGACAAGCTAGCGACAATTATTGGTGCGACCTTTGGTAAGAGTTGTTAAATTTGGGGCGCGACATTTCATTCACAACCCCTCATCCTCTATATATAGGACCCAATGGACGTGTATTTATCATTTCATATCATTATTTACATGTTATGCTGCAAAAAACTCTTCATCAAAAGTGATTCTTTGCATAAAATTATAAGTTCGATAAAGAAATAATTCCGTTCGAGTTCGTTGGTCAAGCCATTTGGAGTGCTCTTATAGTTTGACGTAGTCGTTGTATATTGGGAGATGGTTGTCGGAAAATCGTTAGCACCCATGCGGGACAAATCTATCTTAATGACAAAGTGCTCAACACTTGCCTCAGCCAATCGCATAACTTGCATATCTTCTTTCTTTATCTTTCTAATTTCTGATTTCATTTATGTTTGCTTTCAGAATATTGTTAACCTTGTTTATATATTTATATTGCAATGTTCAATTACATGCTTTCATTTAAAAAATTTTTCTTTCAAAGCACCTATTTTCTCCACCGGTGTCTTGAAATCAATGGAAAACTCGAACAAATCACCCATATCCGGGCTTCTATAGAAATTGCTGATTGGTTTGGTAGCTAAAACAGAATTTGGATAGTATATTTTCTCGTTATCAAATTTCAGGAAGACCGTGTTCAAGATATTCATCTCTTCAACAATCATCTGTAAGATTATAAGATAAACAATATTAACAAATGGGATTTGATGAACACAGAATTTAATGCAACTGGAGAAAAAGCTACCTGAACACCATCTATTACACAATGATCACCAACATCAAAAGGATGCATCACAAATACAAATATAATAGCTTCAAATATAGTCTTGCAGGTATTTCCAATAAATACTGCCAGGACAAGCTGGGATGAGAGAAAGACGAGCACTTTTGTTGTTGCTATACCCATGAAGAGAAGCCACATTATGATTAAGATGACAATCAGGATCCCAGAGAGTAGTTTGTTCAACTCTTCAACACCTGTTTTAGTATCGTTCAAAGCATGTGCTAGTGCTTTGCGAGCTTTGTATACTTTCACCTGTACAAGTAACACACATAAGAATGTTGAGAAGAGAACCTTCCTTGATAAATCAGAGCATGTTTGGTATATTGTACTTGACATATCATAGATAAGATAGTAACATCTCTTTCTTTTCTATTACTGCTAAAGACTTCGATCAACTAAGCAATCGAACTATCAATTTTATTTTCTTCTTCTTTCAATGTAATTAAGTTGTAATCGCTCCATGTATTGAAACTTCAACGTATGAAGTGCTTAACTATAAGAATTAGAGTCCATCATATAAATGAGGAAACTGTTCTCATAAAAATAAAAAAATTAATTGGGAAATGACACTGATAAATACAACAAACAGCATTTGGCACATCAGATCGGTTTATAATGTATGCAAGATTTCATTGTTTGTTAAGCACTAGCAGCACACAAACAATACTAAAAAGAAAACCTAAGGTTCTCTTTTAGCAGGTACGGACAAAGGAAAATAAAAAGTAAGAGAAGTACAAAGCAAGTGAGACATCAAGTTTTGGACATTGTTCTAGTTATTGAAGAGCTAGCTGTATAAAACTTCTGAAAGCATTTTCAGGACTACTCTGACTTAAGAAGCAAATTAAAATTCGAGCAAAGAAATTTGAGGTCACTCTATAGTTCCTATTTACAAGAGTGGGAAAAGATATCACGTACCAACCATTCCGTCAAAGTTTTCTTGTCAATTTTACCAGTGTTTGCCACATCAATCATTGGGAACACAAGATCCACCTCCTTTTTAATCATGAATCTCCTTAGGTCCATTTCATCAATGTACCTATCCACAGTATTAAATTGTTGCGTAATGGCGAAAAATGCATAGGCGTGATAAGATAAACGTGAATGCATGAAAAAGTTTCAAAAGATGGATGTGCTCACTTGCAACCAGGGTGAGCTACATTCCTAAAAATGTGATATGCGGCAGCAATTGCCTCCTCCTCATTCATGATCTCCGTATCTTCCTGTTCATTACCTCTGTAAACACTTTCATCAATTGTGCTGGACAAGGTAGTCAAACCCGAATTAGATATCACATCGACCAGCATCTTCATTGTCCAAGTAGAGACTTTATCTTTCTTCATCTGATGGAGTTTATTGATATCAATCACCTCTTTCTCCTTTTTCTTGTCTTTCGTTCCCTTCTTCCATGTATTCAAATTCGATTGACTAGCATTACTGCTTGATCTACCCATCATCTGAGCTGACTCCATAACTGGTGGCCAGGACAGCGTCTGCAGAATATACTGATGGAAGATTGCCTCTTGAATCCGATCAAAGAATGTGTTGACATGGAATGACGATGCCAAAATCTTCAACAACAATGTCTTCAGGAGCCACGAGAATGCACCGATAAGCAATGAAGCAATAGTCCAACTAATGAAATGCAAAATACGAGTGACAAACTGTGATCCCTCAACCCCTCCATGGAACAGTGAAACCCAAGTAGCGAGAACCAAACTCAACCAAACACAGACCTGGACGCACTTTTTCAAACCATAGACAAAATACAACACCTTCTTCTTCAACAAATAGTTTAGCTCTATCAACAACACAATAAAATGAACCAACCATTTAGAAACAAACTTGCCACTAAATGTCACCAAAACAAGCACACACCACTTCCAAATCCTCAAACCCCCAACCCTCCAAGGGCTTGTCCACAGTCAAGCTAGCAATCAAGAACCCAAGGATGCAGAGAAACAATATCCATTCTATCAAAACCTTCTTTTTGACTTTCCTATATTTCAACTTTCTCCTACTTCTCACTTTCTTATATATTTCTTCATCATCATCCAATCGAACACCCTCAGAAGATGACACCAACAGTGTCTTTGGAGTTATCGACGCTGTCCTACTAACCTCTTTTGGTGTATTACCAGTCGTAGAAGTATTGTCAACTTTACTATTAGGTGAAGCTCGACTAGATATTACACGTTCTTGCATCAAATATCCATGTTCTTCAAATGTGATAGGATTCAATAGGAATGGATGGTCCACCAAATCTTGATTTGGGATTCGAATAAACTGACCTTGAAAGTGATTTTCGCGAAGTGAGGGTCTCATTCGTGGGGATTTTAGGACGCTTATTGGGGCTTTGACTGAACCCTGCAATTTCCGGTGAAGGGCAACTCATTTGTACATGCTTTTGAGTAGTAGAAGCCGAATCATTCAATGTTGTAAAAGGTGAATCTACTGAGGTTTTTGAGTTTTGATCCTTTGGAGAATCTGACATTGCAAATTTCGAATCTTTATCCTCTCCGGAGATGTTAATAATCAAATCACTTGCTGTTTTCTTGTTCTCATTCATGCTTATTTCCATTAAAAACCTGGCAAATCAAACACAAAGCAATGAATAATTATTGTCTTATCATTCATCAGCTCGTAGACTCCCAAAGTCTCGATGAATTTCAAAATTTTTACTTTCCAAAATGTAGGAATCCTGAAAGAATAAAAAGAACAGAAAAAAAATGAAAAGAAAAAAGAAAACCTAGTTGCATTTCTTTGATGAAGGCTGAAGAACTTGATCAAAATAAGAAGTAAAAAAACAAATTATATATATAAAAAAAAATGGCGCCAAAAGAAAAATACAATTTCATGGGGCCTTCCCCTTTTAACTGGAAAGTGCCGCCGGTGGCTGAAAATCTGAGATACGAGTGGGAAATGGAACGATAGATTACAGAGGCATTTTACTCGTAGTTTGTGGATACTATAACTCAATCCCGTAATCTAATTCATAATATAGTGAGCAATAATAAAACTTTAGTAGGAAAGAGAAAAGCATGAGAGGTACCTCTAATCTATTTGCTGCTGCTGCTGTAGAAGAAGAGGTAATGTCAGTGTGAATAACTCCATTATACAAGGTCCTCTAAAAAGGCTTCATAAACAAGAAATCATGGCTCAACCAAGACTCAAACAGGACCAAGATTTTATCCTCTTTTTGTCAAGTATGTGAGTGACATGGAACAATGAGGGAAGGGGGATTGAAAAGGGCTTGGAAGGCGCATAGTCTGAGGAGGAAAAAAGCTGCAACAACAACATAGAAGTATTTGAACAAAGCACGTGCGGTGGTACGAAGAAGTTATATTTTAATGAGCTATCAAATTTAATTTTTTTTTGGAATAGAATAAAAGAAAAAATAATCCGTTAAATTTATAATAGATTTTTTTCACTATTCTTTCTCTAATAAAATAATATTACATATAAATAAATAAAAAATCTTATTTGTTCAATCATACATTACAGGGATCTGAATTGTCTAGAATTTGTATTACTGAAAATTGTAATTAATTGTATTTGATTGGTATAATTTTTCATCTGATCCGTTTGACTTTGTTTTTTTACGAAAATTGTCGATTAAATATATAAAATTTATTAAAATTGGGGATAGAATTTGTTTGGATTGCCAAAAAGTAAAAAAAAAAAAANCGCTAACCAGGTCTCGCTATCCACTCTCCTAGCAAAAGAGAGAGCACCTGTTCGCTATCCACTCTACTAGTTGAAGATAGAGAAGCCGCTTTTGCACCTGGGATGAAGCGCTGTCACCTTTCTTGAATCGATCCGTATGAGGGAAAGATCGAGTTAGCTGTACCGCCCGGGCTCACGGTTCCAATCCCAAAAGGGATTCCGCCCAGCCTTTCTATCTATCACTATCAGAAGTTTTAGTCTTCGAAGAGAGGACTGATTGCCATGGAGTAGCGATCGAAAGACTAAATCCACTTCCCTCAAGTGCTTTCTTTCGGGGATGGATGAAAGGCTCTACCTATATAAATTTTTCCAATTGGGGATTTTCCTATAATGATCTCCATGAATAGATGTTTCCAACTATGGGTCTCGAGCAGTAGAGAAGAACGGCACTACCTAGTGGTAGGAACAAAGAGCAAATCAAAGTCATCTTGTTCACAGCGGATATGCTTCTTTACCACTGCGTTTCCCCTTTCACGAAAGATAGATCCAAATCTACTATCACTAATACACAGAATCGAATCCATATGGTTTCGATTCTGCAGACTAGAAAAGAAGGGTACTTGCTCGAGCCAAGCCATAAGTAAGAGATTAGATTCATTTATGTAAGTGATTTCGGGTCTAGGTTCGGTGAACCCAGCTTCCATACAATAGAGTCGAAGGACAGCTGTATAGCTAAGGTCTAAGGGCAAATGTGTGCTGCTCTTGCGGGTCCAACTCCTGTGTCCTGTCTGTCCTTCGTAGGCGGGCTGGCTATTCCCGAGAAAAAGTTTCAGAGGTTTGGCATCTACACAAGAAAAGGCTATCACCCGTAGCACGTAAGGTGCTGAAAATAAGACCCGTTAATGCCTCCTAAGCAAGTACCCCTTCTTCCGAGAAGTTATCGTGCAGATGCGAAGACAAGCCGTATGCCCCAAGAGGTCGAGGACTGGGGTCTCTAATCCCAAACGCATTCAAGAGAAGGGGTAGAGATGGCCGCAGTAGATTCTTCCGACCGAGTCCCAGTGGCAGAGTCTTGAGGCACGAATCCAACGGCAAGGGAATCAGCGGCTGATCGCGATTCATCAGTCGCAATTCTCCCAGCCCAGCAGCTATCCATTTGAATTCGCCAGTCAATGACTGAGCTGTGATTGCATAGGTAATATTTCAAGCTGGAGCGGAGGCAGCAGAGACGAAGGTGAGAGCAGGGGGGTAGGAGTAGGGCACCCTAGTTACAGTTCGCCCGAAGCATCGCTAGAGGCATAGGCAGTCAGAAATCAAAATCGTGGTCGATCTTTCTCAAGCTATCAAATCAGCAAGGGTTCTAGAATAGTCAAGGCTACTCGATAAAGGATGGCTGGCATTCATCAGTACGTGGATCCGCCTAGGGGTTGGTTCAGCCACTCGACGACCGGCACTTGCCATTGAAAAACCAATTGTAGTGCTTTATGCAGCGGGGTACCGCGATCGAACGTCACCGGAACGCCCCAATATGAGAAAGCCATTTCGGGTGCGGTAGATCAACAACCCGAATTACTACACGAAATTTGTGGAATTGCAAAAGACAAGTGAACTCGGCAAAACGGAATGCTTTGTGAAAGGTTCTTGATCCATTTGCTGTTCACCGCTCAGCCCATAGCAATAGGGGGGACTAATAAAACCACATAACTGATACATCGGAATAGCATCTCCTTTATATGCTTTTGCGTATAAACTAAAAAAGTCGCGCACTCAATCCAGTCTTCGCACGAAAAAGGATGGGCTCTTCAAGAGCCTTTATCAGTAAAAAGTGAACTTCACCATTGATATTTGATTTAGGAAGGAACAAAATGGATTACAAGCAGGGAAAACGCTCAAATGTCACCATTGAACTCTCACTTAGAAGTGATTGCAAGCAATTTTCTCCAGAAAACGCAATTGACCTAACCCTTCCTAGACTGTAACTGTAATAAAGAATTCCCTTTTTCGCCTTTTTAATCAACTTGCAAGAGATGTAGAAAAAGAAAATTAATATAGAATGTGTTCCGCGAGTGAGAAGTCTGCGCAAAGGCAGAATAGCGGATTGGCTTGTCTTGCCTCTATCTTCCGGGGAATCCTAGGGGCCTTGTCTCGCTTAACTCGTCGAGTAGTGATTATCCCGGAATGAAGATTTGTTCACAAAGTCTCGCCGTATAATGATTAGCTCCTTTCCCCTGCTTCCATCATTGGTGCTATCGTATAATAGAATAGAAGGCTCTTTCTAGGTTAAGACCTCTTTGCCATCTTGCGATGTCCCTCGTACTTTCCCTCCTATGATAGACCTTCTTTAGTCCTTAACCTATCTAGCTGGGCTTAGTCAGCTTTTCTTTGGTAAGTTCGTTTTACACCCTCCGCCTCCCCCCCTTATAGTAAGTGTGCATAGCCTCCCCACAGCCTTTGGGGTCAAATCATGAAAGGGATTGACCTAAGGAAAGTCACTTCATACTTTAAAGGCGGACAAATGACATAGAATAAGATGGCATCGAAGAGAGAAGGACAGTTAATCCAATAGTACTGGTAGGACCTTTTCATCTAATAGAATCTAATAGAATAGATCACGCCTTGGGAGTTCTCTTTCTCTCTAACTATCCATTTCGTAAGAGAAGAAATAAAGGATTATAGGGCAGATGGTATGCACCTTTCATGATCTAGGCGTCGTTGATGGATTCTACTTCTTCTCCTTCTTTCTCGAGATTCAGTTAGTGCTCAATCTACTGATCATTGGTAGAAGAGAGAAAAAGTAAGCGGGGTGTGTTGGAGCTTGTGAGCGTTCACGCTCTCAGTTCCCGACATGCTCTGGGCAGGACACTGACGAATAATAAAAACTGTTGAGGGAGTGTCAAACCTTGATTGGGAGGTCACTCTAAGGTTACGATCCGTTGGGTTGGGAAACCAACCTGGATCCTATTTCCTCCAAGAGCCCTACCGATTGAGAAAGAGATAAAGTTGAAAACAACTGAGATCGGATCTCTCACGGAAATGGTGAGGCCTTATTTAATGTCTCTCTTGTACCAAACAAAAATCCAACCTAATATGAATATCCTTCGACCGTTCTCTTTACGAATGCGCCATTTTATATATGCGGGCCTCATCATTTTTATCTTTTATCTTATTTTTGATTTTATTTGGCATGGCGTTCCGTAGTATTAGTTCGATCCATTAGGTTCTTCGATTTGTTCAGAAAAGGAACAAGGAATGATAAGAAACAAGGATAGTCAGTCAAGCGAAAGAAGCCCCCATACCCACTCTTCTTTCCCCCTAGCAGGGGCCTAGGGGCCTCGTCTCGGGAAAGGCTACATTCGATTTTGGATAGTTTTACAAATCAAAGATCTACCCAGAGTCGACCAGAGCAATCTAACATGTATCAACAACTTTCTTCACTTCCAAACAATGCTACGGGGGTCTCTTTTCCCCTCCTTTCTGACCCTCAAGTTGCTTCTAAATAAATAGGAAAATGTCTAGGAAGCCTACTTCTAATATAAGAGAGGTCGCCCAATCACTCATCCATTGTTCCGATGAATACGACGTTATCAGTAAGCTAATGATACTATAAAAATGAACCCTTTATCAATAAGAAACAAGGATAGTCAAACTGAACTATTTTATATCACCTAAGGAAGTATGGGAAAGGGTCCCACTGCTTCATTGAGAAAGAGAGCAAGAATGACGCCACCCAACAAGACGGCGATGGTTTTTTTACCTGGCAAGGTGCTACGTGAAGCATCCAAATCCGGGATCTCCGCGGGAAGATTTAGTGGATCATAAACTCTATTCACTGACTGCCAAGTCTCAACTTTGTTATACAAGTTGATTAGACTCTCTTGAAGAGCATTCTCTAGAGTGGTATCACTCTGATTCAGATATTCTATAGCCTTACTTTTTTCTGAAAGTATCACTTTTAGTGTATCCATGTTATTAACGTCGAGAGGATTAATATAATTCGCTGCATCAACAGGGATATAAGCCCAACAAACGTACACACCTGCTCCAGTCTGGGATTCTAGGTTCTTCAAAGAGACGGTGGAACAGGGGAAAGCCAAAGCACACATCTATGATGGGGCAGATGAGGAAGATGAATTTGATGCGTTTGTTCTTGAGGATATGGAAAGGGGATCAGAGGGAACTTTATCTGGGCAAAACAGCATCTACCCTAAAGTCCTTATTCCCTTGAGCGAAAGAAAGGATCTTTGGAAGCCGTGGCGGAGGGCTTTGATCGTGAAAGTACTAGGAGAATCGGTGGGATACAAAAGACTGGACCAAGGTCTAAGAGACCTGTGGAAATTGGAAAATGGCTTCGAAATGCTGGACCTTGACCTGGGTTCTATCTGCTGAGGGACTAATCGAAGAAGGATTATCTGCATGTACTTGAAGGGGGCCCTTGGGTAATTAATTATGGGACATTATCTCACTGTTAGCAAATGGAAACCAGAGTTTAGACCATCCACGGCATCCATCAACCTAGGTCTTTCGTCAGAGAAGGGGTAGAAGGAGCCCTCATACCCGCTCTCCTCCTCCACCCCTGACCTGAATAGATATAGGGTGGCCTCGCCTTAGAAGGCTACAGAAGAGAAAAAGGTGAAGCCCACCTTTCCGGGGCTTTCCTCAGACCTCTGTCCGGCCTAAGGACCGTCTCTAGGGTGGAGCTCCTGTCTCCTCCCTTAGAGAGCCGACCAATCCACTTCGTTCCCCGATCAAAATAAAAATAAGATTAATTTTAGAAAACTTTTGCTATATTTATAAGACCCCAAAAATGAAACAAATATAATCGAAAGCCTGCTCCCAATAGCAACTATGAAATCCACATTCTAAAAGGTTAGAGTAGACAGCAGCTAGATAAGAGGGGTCTAGCACCTCCTCTTCCTCAATCACCATTGGGGTAAATTCTTCGGGAGGCCAGTCTTTCTCTACCTGCATCTGTCTGCAGACCTCGCCAAAAAATATCTCTTCCAAGCTATCAGTATCCCTATGCGAGTATTCTGCTGAAGAATTTATCCTAAGTAGTCTCCCAAACATGATGAAAAAGGCCCTTGACTGGTGTGGCTGCCTTCATCTTTCGGCTTTAGGATTAACTCAGTCTTCTTTAATAAATAGGCATTTAGCGAGTGACTACCAGCAATGCGTGTGTAACAGGCGGAGTCCTCTCTTCATGCCTTGTTTTGGTGTCCAGTTGCACGGGAGGTGTTATTAAACTTTTCAACCCTGCTACATGTACATGTAGTTTGACACTTTGGTTGACATTCTATGATTTGGCAGGCAATCTAGCCATTGATTTGAATAACACTTATATATCAATGGCTAGATTTTTAACACATCATAGAATGTACACCAAGGTGTTCAAAATGTACAAGGAGCTTATTTCTAAACTTTTTAGCTCCGTGGACGACATCAGGGACTTATTGGCTGGAATTTGTAGCAAGTGCACCTCACTTGAACTTGCAACTATGGGCTGCATAACATGAATCTTATGAGGTAAATGGTTCGTTGAGGAAGCCGGGCAAGCCTGTCCTTTGGATGGCGATGGGAGGCAGGATACAATTCAAAATCAAAGCAGGGTCATGTGGGTTCTGCCATCAGTTGGGAGATTGAAGCTGAATACAGATGCAGCCGTGCAAAGTGGGGTTATAAGTTTTCCAAATGGGGGCTGTTATTCGGGATCATGCTGGAGTTGTGCTGGTCATAAGAAGAGTGCTGGGATTTCTTTCAGTTGAGAATGCTGAAGCTACTGCAATACGGGATAGGCTTAATGTGGAGATTGTGGAGAGTGATTCTCCGCATGTTGCTTAAACTTTAAAGCCTCAAATCTGATTTCCGCCTTGCTCCAAATGAAGTTATCCTTTCTGATATTTTAGCGTTAACTGTCTAGGAAAAGAGAAAATATTGACTGACCTTTATTCAAGCCTCACCTATTTAACTTATATAATGTAAACTTCTTGCTTAAAAGCCTTTGAATTATTCATTAAAGTTGATTGTTCCTATAATTTTTATATGATCATCTAGTTAAATGATCATACCTTTTTTCTTGGATTTATTGGGATTTTGGTCATTCAAGGAATGGGTAGATTGAGAAGCAAGTTGATGATGTCATAAGTGTAACATAGCTGTTGAGGCAAGAGAATTTCACTGCTGCAAAAAAGATTTTACAAAATGATTTGAAGCTGTAAACACATTCCACTGGCACAAAGCAACCTGAGATGAGGTGAATTTTTGTACTCCGGATAGTACGTAAGAGCATAAGCCAAAACATTGGGTTACAATGATAATTATTAAACGGCAAGCACTTACCAGCATAAAACAATCCTTGTATTGGGCTGGTTCTTCATTTTGCGTGTTGATTCCATCCAAGTAGTCTCTTAATGGCCTGGTGGATAAGATAGATTGAATTGTAGTGGACAATGTTATTAAAGAAAAAGACGTTAAAATTTTGTTTATTGTATTATTTAATCTTATCCAATATTACTATCAGTTATGTCTTAGAGCACATTTTGTACGCCATTTTGAATTAGGAGAGATAAGATTATGGGGGATTGAATTAAGGTGAATTCGAGTGTATTATTAAACCGTATTAGAAGACCTTACAAGTAAATAACAATAAATAAATAATTTATGACAATATTTTTTTTTTTTGGGAAATTTGCATTTTCCATCTCCTACCTTGGTGAAATGTGACAAATCTATCCTCAGGTGTATTTGCTCAAATTTCTTAATTTTTATTTATTTATCTGCTTTCCAGTAGGATTCTGCTGTCATGACAAAATTCTTGAATATACCTTTCCGCAAATTGGAACCATTTTTTCTTTTGCATAATCAATCCCCAACCTTTTAAATTATGTACCATACTTCATCATGCCCTCAATTTTGACCATTAAATGACGAAATTGTAGTTCTCTCTAAATAAACAAAAATAAGAAAGCTGTAAAACAATAGAAAAAATTGCAAATGTAAATCCTATAATTTTTCAAAAGTACCAACAAATTAAATTTAAAATGATCACAAATAAAAAAAATTTAAAAAATATATCTTCCTCAATTAAGTTCTCCCATCCATCCAACTCCCACCCGCATCAAACATCAAATTCACAAAGGCAATCACGTCAGCTCGGCCCATTATTCATATCTAAATGAGTCTGAGTTGTACACGAATCAAATTGAAATGAGCTGAGTTTGCAAGCAGCTTGACCGATTTGCCACCTCTGATGCTACCCAATCCAAGCACCAATCTAGATGTTGATGAAATGACATTAAATTATTGAACATTGTTAAATTATTCATAATACTATTCATCTAGACCGTTGGTCTAGATTTGAACCTCTTAGATGTAGAGATAAGAATGTTTAAGATGTTCAATCACATAAGTGACAAATAAGAAAACTGATTGTCAGTCTAGATAAATAACAGTGCTCATATTGTTTTGTACACTAATCGAGTTACGTAACATTACTCTTTCATGATAGCAACACTATCAATTAAGCGAAGAGCAAACCCAATAAGGTCTGGTACTCCTTTTCAGGAAAAAAAATGACGACGACAACAATGCACTAATAATGTATATATGTGTGTGTGTGTGTGTGTGTGTGTTTCTGCAATATGCATGCGGAAATTCTTGGACGAAAATGATTGAATGATATTTGTAAAGAGGGAAGCCTACTAATCTACTAACTTGAGATTGTGCAATGGCTGCAACTTAGTTTTACATATATTATTGTCCTTTTTATCAAATCACCAGTTTAAAAGCTTAAATAGTTAGAATTTTACTTTTATCAAGTCTGCAGGCCAAATTCATTAAAGACTTTTTCACTGGGGGAGCGATAGGAGACATGGAACTTGATAAAAGAAAGAATTACTAGGCATTCTACATTTTTACACATTAACACTGGAATACAATTAAGCAAGGCCAACAGGGGCTGAAATTACAGAAAACTTTGGCTTTATATTCTTCCCCTGCTCAACGCACATGAAACTCATCAAGCAAAACTCTCTTGATTTTTTGCCGATAGCCGCTTGAGTAACTCGTACGTGGTGATCATGGTCGTTGAAGACATCGACATTGAAACCCACCTAGGACCTAAACCTCTGTAACAAGCACTTACTCCACCTTCCTTAACCAAGTTTCTCATCGTCTGTAAAACTGTTGGAGCTAGACCACGGCCACACCCTTCTCCATCCAAAACCTGCAACCTCGTTTTGATAGTGTCGAGAGGCGTCGTAACCAAAGCCGACACCCCACTAGCGAATGCAGAACTCAACCCCTGAATTGCCATCATTGCTTTCCCATCCGACCTATAACCACTCTCGTCCTTCTTGCAGCCATAACAACCTATGCATCCCCAAATCAACCTATGCGCAATAGAGTAAGAAGCCCACCACACAGCACTGGAAGGCGCATAAGTCAATATTGAAAACCCAAATCCTCTATACAATCCCCTCACTCCATCAGCATATATAATCTTTCTAAATGCATCAATCCCACCATTGTACGTTTTCAAGCCAACTGAACAACCACGGGCACCACCTTGGACCATCAGTCTCTGGCTCACAACATCGATAGGTGTCCAAACCAATTGAGCAGCCATTGCTGCACTTAGGCCTGCAGCGGCATTGGCAACAGCAGAGGCCGAGGCCTCGGATAATCCCAACTGACCAATAGCAACCTTGCCTACATTACTCTTTGTAACTTCAAGTGCCCCCATGTAAAGGGAGCGAGCAGGAATCGTTCCCATAAGGGAAGTCCCGAATCCCCTATAAAATCCTTTGAATCCCTCGAATTTCAAAATGGAACTTGCCATTTTCAGAGACGAAATCTGATTCAACTTCACTTGCTGACGCGTTTTCAACACCGCAGTCGGATAAAGTGTGCCAGAAACGCCTGAAAATAGCAATGCCCCAAGTAAGAAAAACTTGGATTTATCCAACATCTTCCAATCTATATCAGCCGGAAGACAAATTTCCGAAGCTGAAACTTCCTCAGCCGCACCTAAACTCATTTTCGCCACTTCCAATTTCTCCAAAACAGAAACCCTCAAATAAAAAAAAATAAAATCTAATTCAATCCCTTAACTGATTGTCTTCAGCATCTGTTATCAGAAAAAGCCTAAAATGCATGCATATACATAGATATATACATAAAATATCTAATTTTCCAAAATAAATAAAAAGGGGAAACTCTAAAAAAATAAAAAACTAAACCAGAACCTTGTCCTAATTTTTAATTTTCCAAGTCTTCAAAAAAGTGGTCGAGCTTAAAATTCTAGAAAAATCCCAAAATTGTTCATATGGGTATATTAATAAATCTATTAGAGAGTGAGAATAAGCGGGTTAATATTTTTTGCGTTTTCGCCAACAGATTAAAGAGCGAAAATGAGCACGCAAAAACAGATCCAGCATTTCCTCACCAGAAATTCCAAGCTGATCATTCGGAAACAAGAAATGATTCAGATAATAAAATCAGATAAGTGGGTTTTTGCAGATTCATATATATAATGAAACAAGAAAGTAACAGGAGATTTCT
This sequence comes from Fraxinus quadrangulata, assembly GCA_903798255.1. Lineage (NCBI taxonomy): Eukaryota > Viridiplantae > Streptophyta > Magnoliopsida > Lamiales > Oleaceae > Fraxinus > Fraxinus quadrangulata. The sequence continues at coordinate 30,815 of CAIGRB010015281.1, forward strand.
TAAAATAGCTGAAAGTTGACTGGGGGTGTGTGGCGTACGCAATTCTGTGGGTCAAAAGGGATTAATGGATTAGGAATTTGAGGGTTTTCCGGAGCAGAAGGATATAGACACATGTCGATTGTGATGGGGTTTTGCTACAATTCCCGATGTATGCAGTCCCTTATTGTGAGGGAAATCTACACCAAAACGTCAGAATAGCAAAAACCATTATTAGGAAATTTTCTTGAGATTCGTTGTGGATTAGAGTTCAGAAATTGGAAGGTTTACAGAAGGCCGACAGGTTCTGTTTTGGGCAGTGGATAATGGGGTGTTGTGCCATTTGATTGATTGATAAAAACTGTGGGTGTCAACTGATAAGGCAATCAGACCAATGGGCACATGCAGGCATAGGTAGCCAATTGATTCTTAAAGAAGAGACGTATCGTGTTGGAACGACCGAATTTTGAGGCGGTCCAAATTTAGNGGGAAATCTACACCAAAACGTCAGAATAGCAAAAACCATTATTGGGAAATTTTCTTGGGATTCATTGTGGATTAGTGTTCAGAGATTGGAAGGTTTACAGAAGGCCGACTGGTTCTGTTTTGGGCAGTGGATAATGGGGTGTTGTGCCATTTGATTGATTGATAAAAACTGTGGGTGTCAACTGATAAGGCAATCAGACCAATGGGCACATGCAGGCATAGGTAGCCAATTGATTCTTAATGAAGAGACGTATCGTGTTGGTACGACCGAATTTTGAGGCGGTCCAAATTTAAATTAGCCTAGATCCAAATCGAGATTTCCTTTAAACCATACGTGACAATTGACATGTTTGGTTAATGAATTTTCATAGTTGCATTGATTTCTTTTTATGAATTTGCCCCTGGATTATGAATTCGTGTTGAAATCCAGAGATAATATACCAATTAGCACTTACAATAAAAATCAAGAATTTTGATAGGAGATCTAGACATTTTTATAACTTGTGCGGTTGCTTGTGAGTAAATATACGTAAGCACTGTTTGGTGAAAATTAAAGTCAAGATTTTAATTCAAATTAAAGTCAATAATTAATTTTAACCACACATTTTATGATATTCATAACTTTTTCGATCGCATATTTCATCAATTTCAATCAAAATTTACTAAAATTTTGATTTTAATTCTCACCAAATATGGGGCTTAAATTTGTCATCATTTCATATTTATGTAGGTTTGATTTGAGTCGAGAGAGATTGTCAAATACTTTGAATAAATTTTATTGTCAACACTAATGAAATGATCTTCTAACTTGACAGACCAAATCGAACTGAATAACCATATATGATGAAATTATGAGTTCTAGAATTTTCAAATAATCATTTTTTTTCTCAAATATTAGATTGTCGATCACTTCACTTATTTTTAATTAGTTTTTATATGAAAGGAGATTAGTAATGAAAAAAAAATCACAAAATCAATGAGTATTTTAGTTGGTTCAAGTAAAAGTTAGGATTAATTAGGTTGATAATTAACAAAGCCTTTATAGGATCCATACTCTATTCACAATTATGTTATTTGTCGTGATATCGTGCACTTACGAACTTACAACAAAGATCGCTCGACAAGAACACTTGTTTTTACTAGATAATAAAGTTGGTAAAATGATTTATTTATTATTATTTTTTTTGGTACTAAACCATTTAGCCAATTCTTGGTGAACAATAGCATCATAGCTTTATGACCATAGCATACTGCTAACGGATACCAGCGGTATAACTATCATATAAAGAAAGATTTTACTGCGAAGAAAAAACTAAAAGAGAGAAAAACTCAAATAACAAGAAATAAATCAACAATTATTGGGAGTTCAAAATACAAACTTCTGCATCTCTCTTATAGGATAATCCTTCGATTATGGAAGTAAAGCTCTTCTTTTCCTGTAGCAGATAATCCAGAGTTTTCAATCATGCTCATATTATCTGGACTGATTCCTATGGGAAGCTTCCAGACGAAGTTATAGAGAAATTGAGATAAAGGAAGCTCAATGCTAGGTCATTCCAGGACACATTCTTCTACCTGTCTGGCTCAAAACTTTCTGGTTTATCCCTATATGGGATATCTTCCCATGCCGCATATATTTACAAGAATAAGTCTATATGTACATAATGATTGTATATAGAGATGTATATAACACTCACAAGGGAATGGGGTATGCACATAAATTATATACACCAAGCGTATCTCTATTTACAAAGACTTCGGCTTTGTCAGGTATAAGATATCAATTGACTTACGCAAGCTCTTGGGATAAGAGATGTTGTGGAGTATGTAGCCTGAAAGTTCCCTTTCTTTTATTACCAACTTTTGAACATCAATCCCATTGATTATTGAAAGGAAAATTGCTGAAGAGGTTTCAAATCTTTTATTTTATTGTAGAATATACCTTAACCTTTTAATTTTGCGGGTGTAATCCCAAATATTTCAATTAAACAATGAAGTCCATATGACAGATTCCGTCCAAAATTCCGTTAGTCAACATTGAAATTAGATTTTTGACTCAAATTGACGAATTAAAGAAGGGGCAAAATAGTATATTTACAATTTCCATAATTAAACAATTAAAATGAATAAAAAACAAAAAAAGTACGGTGTTCATCTTCCCCAGACCACCCTATGCTACCCTACCATACCCTATGCTCACCCTTCCCAAAAACAAAAATTAAGGAAACCAGTCGTTGTCGTCATAGCCACCAATTCGCTCATCGCTGTAAGTGCATTGTTTCCATTTTGTCCATCTTTTGCCCCAATCAATCTTATGTGTTCCAGTTGAGATTTTATTTTTGGTGCTGTGGGCGTCTCCGTCTTCTATAAGAATACCATTGGCATCTCCATTTTCAGCGAAATCGTCTTCTACAACCTCAGCAAAATCATGATTTATAAGAATAAAATAACCCTAAATAAGATTATTGTTTTCAACTCATGGGCGTCTCCATCTTCCGCCTACAACTTACAACTCCAAAACCATCCAAATACCATGCAAATCGCAACAAAGAGATATATACAAATTGAATCAAGAAACTTAAGTCTCTTTAGTACTGTAAATGTAGAGAGTTTTAAAGAGAGAGAGAGCGAGCGAGCGATTTGATAATGAAGTGAGGTGAAGACAAAAAAACAAATGAATCTTAAATTTCACTTCTGTGACTCGGTGCGATGGTGGGCAGATTGATGGCGATGGGTTTCCTTTTTTTTTAGGGAAGGGGTAGGGATGGGGTGGGGTGAGGTGAGGTGAGGTGAGGTGGTTTGTGGAGGATGGACAGTGGCTTTTTTTTTTTGTTATATATTTATTTTAATTGTTTGATTATAGAAATGGCAAATATACATTTTTGTCCCTCATTTTATTTGTCAATTTGAGTCAAAATTTTAATTTCAGTGTTGACTAATGGAATTTTGGATGGAATCTGTCATATGGACTCCGACTTCCATTAAAACGAAAGGTTTGGGATTGTGACCACAAAAATGAAAGCTTAAAATATATTTTGCAACAAAATAAAAGATTTGGAACTTCTAGCGCAATTTTTCCATTATTATATGTCCCCTAAAGGTTTCTCGTACATCAATGAGTCGAATCGAATCGAGTTGGCTCGTGAGCTGAAACTCAAAGTTCGGGCTCGACTCGAGTAAAAATGATTTATGTTTTTTTTTTTTTTGTCCGAGTCGAGTATTTGTTCGACCTAAAAATCTAGGCTCAACTCGAACTTTCGAATTGGACCTTATCGAGCCAAGCTAGGTCGGGCTAAACCGAACAACTTGTGACTTTTTATTTTTTTTTAAAAAGACAGCGCTGCTTGCCGCCTTGTATTGCAGGTAGCTACGGGTAGCTGCCAAAGTTTAAAATTTATTATTATTTTTTTAATAAATTTGCTCATGAGCTAGCTTGGGCCATTGCTCCAAAATGGGTCTTGTCCTTGACTGAGCCACAGATCAACCGAGAGCAGTGAGCCAAATTGCATTCAGATTCCCTACAAGTTCTACCATGGCCCAATTAGTGGGAAGTGGCTGTTGCTGATGTCTCCATTCCCGTTGAGAAAATATCCTAGAACAAATCCATCAATCTTGTTAACGAAATGTAACTAGGAACATTATGTAAAAGATAATATACATAGCCAATATACTTACAGCAAGAACAGCTTTGATGTTGCCATTGTCTTATTGGAAACTCGAATTTGCTACTTTCCTTTAATTGTAACACAAGTTGATATTAAGATGGACGAAAAGGTTGTCTCCATCATCGGCTTTCTCCTTGTCGTCAACTTACATGTGTAGTAACAAGGATTAACACAAAGAATGTAAGTTAGAATTTCAAAAATAAAAATAAAAAATGCATACACGAGTAGGATTAACACACTGTAAGTGACAATTTAGGGGGTAAGTTACAACCATTATAACTCATTAAACGCAAAGTTTCCCAAACCAATTCAACAAGTTGTGGGGTCTTGAGCTAAGTCTTGATTAAACATTGAAATATTAATGCCATAATGCCAAATTTACCATGAAAGTTACATATAGTGTACTGTAACTTGTTAAAAAATTGCATATACTGTAATTGACGTATTTTCCTTCAAACATCATTAATCATTTTATGTTGTAATTTTGCAATATTTAATGGAAAATAATATTTTTGCGCTATTGTGTTAATTCCCATAATTTTCTTGCTCTAAATGGGTCCAGAACCTACCAACTCACCTAAACTCTAGTCAGTCAAGGTCCATTTTGATATCTGGATTCTACTTAGGCCCAATGTCCAATTTACTGTTAGTACTGAAAGTGTGTAATTATAATTCTAGATTGAGGACTAACGAATGCTATTTTGAAAGATAGATACCAATAAACTATTTAGCCAAAAGTGGAGACCAGTACTGCAATTTCCCTAACTTTAAGAGACATTCGGGTTCTGCATTGTTCGGGAATTTTGTAGAACAAAATACAGAACCTCCTAGAAACTGTCCCTCTTCTACCTCAACTCTCTAGAAACTTCTTTCCCCTTCCACCTCACCCCCTATATATAAAACCAGAAGCCATCGTCACCATCACCGTCAAGAAAGATCTTTCCAAAGTATAGACATCACCAAATCAATCACTTGCAAGTTTTTCAATTCAAAAGAAAAGAGATGGATTTCAGGCTAAGGGGATTCGACACTCCACTTTTTCACGCCCTCCATCACCTGGTGGACTCGGCTGAGGATGGAGAGAACAGGTCCATGAGTGCACCAACAAGAACCTACGTCCGAGACGCCAAGGCCATGGCGGCCACACCGGCTGACATCAAAGAGTATCCGAATTCCTACGTGTTCATCGTGGACATGCCCGGACTGAAGTCGAGTGACATCAAAGTGCAGGTGGAGGAAGACAATGTGCTGCTGATTTCTGGGGAGAGGAAAAGGGATGAGGAAAAAGAAGGTGGAAAGTATGTGATAATGGAGAGGAGAGTTGGGAAATTTATGAGAAAATTTGTTCTGCCTGAAAATGCAAATACTAATGCAATTTCTGCTGTTTGTCAAGATGGGGTTTTGACTGTGACTGTCCAGAAGTTGCCTCCTCCTGAGCCCAAGAAACCCAAGACTATTGAGGTTAAAATTGCTTGAATGGAAGTTTGCAGCAGCTGGGAAAATGGGAGTTTAATGGAATAATGAGGGCTGGAAGTAATAATGAAATTTGGTTTTGTACTTATTTGCTGTGTGTAAGTTGATGGATATGTATCTATCAATTATGATTATTATGAATGAGAATTTATGTATCTATGCTCTATATAATTCCTCTACAAATTTAAAACGCCACTTGTTTTTGCGTTACTTGTCATCGATCAAGCCAGCAATAAAACTAGGATAGTGTATACAACCATTTTCCAAGCATTCAAGCAATAAGATGGTTGAAACGTTCCTTTTTCGTCGGAACTTTATTCTGTTCTTCTCTCGATAGTTTTCCAAGGCTGTTCTAATTGATGCTTGTTCTTCCTGACAAACAGAGCAATAGAGAAGCCTTCTGTCTTCAATCAGATCTGTCCGCAGCAAGCAAATGTCTGTAGTGAGTTCTCAAAGGAGTCAGTATGATTCTAGATCAGAACTCGCTTCACTAATTCAAATTCCAGGAGTGGAAAATAAATGTTAAATGTCCCCAACTGGAGAAAGTAAGTAGCGTGAAAGCGGATGGGACTTTGGGGGACAACAAAATGTATGGTGGCACGTTAAAGTTTCGGACAGAAGTACAGTAATTCGGCAGAAACGGAGACTAACGTTCTTAATGCCGAGAGACTATTTTCGAAGGGGGCAAAAGATGAAATTTCCATGCCATGAATCGGTATACCATGATTTCTATGATGCCAAATTTTTGCAACTCCATAGCTATTCACGATCTCAAAATCTGGTAACTTGAGAGTACTCCAAAAGCTAATAACAACGTGGGAACAACATCCAGCTGCCACGATTATGACCCAAATTCCATGAGGATTGAGTGGTTGATTAATAAAGGAAGTCTAGATAGTTTTGATTTGGAAGTTCGGTTTGAAAATTGATCAAATTTTATCAAGGATTGAGAATTTGATTAAAATAAGAACTTTGAAATGGATAAAAACGTTTTTAAAGTGCTTGCGATAGAGACGGGGCAAATGGGCATTAGGTCGGCATCAAGGCGCTGTGACCTCACGAGGAGGGGCAACGTATGGGTGCTGGCCAGCAAAATCAGAAGCAGGGGTCGGGCACCATTGTTCGGTCATAATTGAATTTTTATCGGAATTTTTGTATTTCACTTCATTCAAAACGTCAAAATTAGACTTCTATATACACTCTAAGTGGTGTAGGCTCTTCACTGTTTTGAATAACATTGAGATCATTGTGAAATACATTAGAAACGTGAAAAGATTGTTAGATTTAGATTGAGAGTATTAAATCTTGTAAAATAATTCAATTTCTTGATCCAGTGAATTCTCTTTCCATGTCTGTGATTTTTTCCAATCTTGGATTTTCACGTAAAATTTGTGTGTTCTTGTTTGTGATTGTTTTATTTCATCTTGCAATTATCTTGTTCCAATCGGTAGTACAGGAGCAGCAAATGCATAATCAAGTTTTAGAAGAATTTAGACAAATTATGTGGCGTATAATGTAAGGTTTATTGTTCAAAAATTTCCTTCATTTGGTAAAGAATAGGTTAGAGAAGGCGTTCCTCTAGTCCTTTCAATATTGTGAGTGTCCCCATTTGATACCAAATATATTACTGCCATTCTGCCAACATAATGAAGTATCAAATGTAAAAGAATTACTACCTCCTTAATTTTGTGAAGAATAATTTTTTATTCTTCTTTTCTGTAGCACAATTGATATTTTATCGGATTTTTGAAAATTTGACAATAAATTGAATAACTTATTTTTTTCTTTTAAAAATATTATATGAACTAGTCATTACGTAAATTGCATATAATACCGCAACAGTTTACGTAAAATAATGCAACAGATAATATGGAAGTAGAGACTAGATAGTGAAAACTCTTTTTTAAAACTGGTATAATTATATCAATATCAAACAAATTATGAAATCGGAAGCAAAATTCAATCAAACAATTAGAAGAATGATAGCTGCAAAATTACACTGCTAAAAATGAGAATGATATACCGGTGAGATTGTAGAGAATGTTGACGGCGAATTGTGAATAAAATTTGTTCACCAACGAGTTCCTATTCATGGATCCTGAATTCAACAAATAAAAAACTAAATTTGAAATATGAAATTCAAAAATCAGATTTGATGGCATTCTGCACCATCAACGCAACCGTGCAAACTGCTCAGCTACACTCACGAGCCGACGAGCTCACGAGCCAACTCTTGTGAGGCGACAAGCTACTCACACAATAAAATATGCTTCTTCGCTCGCTAACACTCCTACATAGGTAAAACATGGGACTAAATGCAAAAAAAAAAATAATAATAATAATAAAAAAGGTTGCTAATCAAGACACAATTCTTGCAGGTGGAATAAAATATTGGAATAATTCTAGGCAGAATTATTATAGATAAAATAACTCGTGTGACACTACGTTTTGACCCTCATTTACTTTCAAATTTATTTTCAATTATAAATTTTATCATTTTTTTAATAAAGATCTTAATAAAATATGATTTTTTAGCTAAACAAACCCGGGGCTAAGTATTTTTATTTTTCAAAGAAAAAAAGTAACTTGTGCGTCAAAAAGATATACGTAATCAAGGCGAGGAAATCATGTATATCAAATTAAAAATACAAAAACTCAAATAATGGAAAAGAATGTAAGAAAATTAACTAAATCGACCGTTCAACCATCCTCCTTCTTCTCGCATTTTTTTTGTCATTCTCATACATGAAGCCAGATATATACACAAATCTAAGCTTAATATTTTAAATTGACGTTTTTAAATTCTAGTTGAATTAAAGTCTCAATATTTGTGAGAGAATGACATAATTAAGTCAGGGTCCGTTTTATTGGAAAAATAAAATTTGGGTGGAAAGAAAATGAATTTCAGGGAATTGAATTGTCTAAAACTTATTTTACTGGAAATTATTAATTAATTGTGTTTGATTGGTATAATTTTTTACATGAAAAATATTGAAATTTTGGATCTTTTGGTGTTCATTTGACTTTATTTTTCATGAAAATTATCAGTTAAATTGATAAAATTTGTTACAATTTGGAGTAGAATTCGTTCCAATTGCCAAAAAAGAAAAAAACGAAGAATTCGTAGAAAATGAGGTAAGTGTGGAAAATGAATTACATGGAAAATTTAGGCTACGAAACAGCCTAAAAGGTGAAAAATGGAAAACGAATTCTAAATTCCCTAAAAAATTTAGTGCTATCAATCGGGCCCTAATTGAAAGAAAACTCTGAATTTTTTTAATATTAAAATCTATCCCTACATCCACGTGAGACTTATTCCAACAAACTTCGTTCTAGTTGAGGACAAGTTTGCTTGTTTGTCAAAGAAGTTATACTCAAACTTATTGAGATGTTCAATAAGGTTAGGTTTGATTAAATATCCGAGCATTAGCTAACTTGACCCCCATTTAAAGAAAGAGGAAAAAAGGAGAAAGAATATGTAGAGGAATTAATTTTTAATATAAAAAAAAAAAGTTGGGCACGTTGATTCAGATGATATTTATGTTCAAATGCTACTAAAACGTCATCGTCCCTATTCGAGTATCATCTCTCGTAATTTGCCATTCAACTATAGCTGTTATTGTGTCTCACTCATCTAATAAAAGTTAACAATAACGACTATTTTTTCAATTTTAATCTCTACCAAACGGACTCTATAAAACTTTGTAGAGTCATGAAATGGACTTTTTGCAAGATATTTACCTACTACGGTACCAGAGTGAATATGATGTGCGCCGGACATATGTAACGCTTACCAATCATAAAATAAACAATAACCAAGTTCTTTAATCATTTGGCTTTTTTTATTTATTTTATTTTATTCCTTAATCCCCGGTCGTGAATGGCTCTTAAACTTATTTTGTTACTCCTTTTATGGTTCAAGTCCTAACTCCATAAGCGAATTGACTCTTCAGACCCTAGATCCAAAGGCAGAGTTTATAATTAGAAAGGGACCTTTTGAAATTATTGATAATTGTCAATCCCCCGTAACATCACAAGGTCTACAACACTAGACAAAATAGTTTTAAGAAAATTTACAAAATACATCTTCTATATTATATTTCATATACCGTATTTTTTAAATTATAATTTACCTAGCTAGTACATTTTATAGTATAGTAATAAAAACAACCTTTGTTAGAAAATTTACAAATTTATCATTAAAAATAGTTAATATCCATAATCGAAATAACAAATCACACTACTATATTCTTATTTTCTATGAATCTTTATCGCATAAAAGAAAAAAATTATCCGCAATAGATACCAATATATAAAATTACACATGCATTTCTCAGCGTACTTTAAATTGCAAAATTAACACAACTTAAAATGAATAAGAAGTTAATTTTTAGCAGGAAAGTAATAACTAATATCAAATTTTATTTATTTATTTTTTAAAATTTTCATTCATTGAACTAAAACTAATTAGAAGATAACGATTAATAATTTTTATTGTTTTCACAATGTTGGAAGAGTCGAATGATGCATTTTCTATATTTTTCAATATTTTATTAGCTTACTCAAAAGAATTTTTATTGGTTTAATGTTAGAATTCAAGGAAAGAAGTTAATAAATTTTAAATCCCACATACAAAAAAAATCATATTTTAAAGAAAAAGTATTAATGAAAAAGTCAGCTAAATAAAAATAGTATGCAAACGTTACATAATATATTGGATGTGATTTTTATATTTCAATTAAAGATATTTTAATAATTTATCACGACATATTTGTAAATCTTTTACGTGCTTTTTATAACCATTATGCAAAATGTAATATGTGAAAATGTAAATTTATAAAACAAAGTATTAAAGTGTAATTATGCCCTATATACAAGGTGTATTTTGTAAAATTTTCAATATTTTATAAAACAAAATATTTTTCTTCCTCAATTTATTTAATATTTTCCATACAATATCTCAAACATTGTGGACATATTTAGAATTTACATAAGGTGAATGACTGAATGTGACAGAATTTTTCACTTATTTTGTTTAATCTTTATTGACTCAATGTACCAAACATAAGATAAAAGTGAGGCTCTCACTTGCATGAAAAACATACGAAAATATTGATCCGAATTGAGCAGTATTAAAGGATTTTAATTTTTTTTCCTTATTTAATCTTATTTTATACAAAATATCAAATATGTCATTATTACATATTCAATATGATAATTGGATATGACGGGAAATAAAGAGAGGCCTATACTTAATTTATCAATATTTATCTTGTTGGCTTCGAGGGAGATTAATATATATATATATATCCAGACCCACCACCATTTATCTAAACCAACGTGCTTCACCCAAATGTGAACTTACTATGATAGTTTAGCCTTGGATGTTTTTCCTTTCATACAAAATCAAACAGCACGTTAAACATGTTGCGCCTCGCCGTCGAGGCTCCGGTTAAAGGACCATGTCATAGTCCACATAAGAGGTAAATCAAACAAAAGCTGATGTTCCGAAGCTCTCCCAGGCCGAAGTCCTCAAAGAAGAAACCGACGCCCTTCTCATACGAAGCACTATATAAGTAGTCAAAGAAGAAGCCAAAGCTATTTGTCCCATAGCTCTTCACACCGAAATATATCCAATACGAAGCTCCATTTGGCTGAAGCCCTTGTTGTCTTTTAGAGAATTTACATGCAATCTTTAGAAGTGATTAATGTAACGTTTGTAAAAATGAATGTTAGGATTGTCAGCCTAATGTAAATGGTGGTTGATTTATTGTCAGTGTATTAAATGCATAGCAGATGGAGTGATGTGAAGCAGATTTTCACTGCAATAAAAAGAATAGTACAAGTTGATCTTACAAGTTTTGTGGGTGCAAAGACTAGTGCTATCTGATTGGAGTCATCAGTCATGGAATCAAACCATGATTTGTGTGTGTCGGCGTCTTGACTTTGTAACCCAGCTCCCGTGGTGAAGGGGTTGGTCTAGGCAAAAGACTTATTAGAACAAATCAAACTCACAAAGTCTACACGAGTCATCAATAACATTCCCCACATTCTTGTCTGTTACAATTTAAGTCATGATCTGATTACATTAGGCAATTCTTGGACCCAACAAACAAATAAATTTCTTAGCCACTTGTCCAAATCAATGAAGAATGATCACCTACGAAACTTCATATCACCTACGAAACTTCATTCGACGTCCTAGGAAGTCTGTTGGAAACCACG
>CAIGRB010015281.1:57496-83779 GCA_903798255.1 Fraxinus quadrangulata
AAAAAAAAAAAAAAAAATTAAATGGGGTAGTAAACGGGGCAATGACCCGCCCCGCCTTAAACAAGTAACGGGGCGGGGAATTGCTTGGCGGGTTGCCATCCCTATAGATTTATAGCATGTTTGGTTAAATATAACTTTTGTAGGAAGTAAGTTGAGAATTACTTTATAGAATAATAAGTTAGTAAAATAAGTTACTATGAAAATCATGTTTGACAAAATAAGTAACTTAAACAGCCAAACGTGCTCTAAGATGAAAGTTGCATAATTACTTTATGATCCACAGATAATGCCATGGGCTCTTTCCCACGGCATAAGACTGCCCTAGAATCGCCACAATTAGCTACTATAATGTGCGATGAACAAACTATCGCAACAACAGCAGTTGAGCCAACAGTTTCCGGAGCGACCAGTTCATTACTTGCTTTCCCTCCAATTTCGTCATCAACCATAAGAAAGCACTTCGTGAATGCTATTCTCCACCGCTCTTGGCAGTTACCATTACTACTAACATCATTTGGATCGGCCATAATTATTTCCAATTCATCTGCCAAAGCCATATGCATTCGCTCCCGACAGTAATTTGCAACCTGAAAATAAGATGCCAATACCATATCTCAAACACAACAATTTCATGGTTGTCAACGAAGGGTGTCTATTATAGGGCATTCACACTTTCGTTTTCAGGTCTCCTTAGTTCCTATGTTATATTAAAGAATCTGAGGGAGGGCAGTTTCTCTATGCATGCCAGAAAAACAGAGAGCTGCCAGATCTCCATAAATTACAAGGGATGGAACTCCATAAATTCATGTGTTTTTTGTTGGTTTGTGATTGCTATTCCGTTTACTATTGCTATTGAAGTTAGGGTTTAAGATTTAATCTGTAATATCTATTTGACTCCAAATGTGTGTTCACACGTGAGAGTCTGAGGGAGAGATTTAGAGTGAGAAAGAGAGAGGGAGAGACCTGAGAGCCTCCATGGCCATCATAGACTCCAAAGAAATGGGTCATCAAATGACTCAAACCTTGTCTCTCTCCATCAAGCAAGTGATCATCAATTAGCATCTGCAGAGGAATTTTGAGAAACCTAGGCACCGTTGCAATTGCATCTTCCATTTCTGGTCTCCTCCCACACAAAGATGTGAATCCCCAGAGTGGCACACAATCCACCTGAAAAACGCTTCGCCTGACTCTTTCACTAGAGGTTCTGTCCAACTGAATAACAACTGTTGATTTTGAACCCGAACCATTTGGAACCTCACGCCCACCTCCTACTGCCACAGATAAAGAATTACCAATGATCTCACCAACAGTTGGCTCACCCAGATCTGTTGTATTTGCTATAAGTTCATATTCACCTGTATCTACAAAATTGGTCGTTCCTATCTCAGAATTTGCCTCGAAACCTATGAAATCATCACTGCATATACTACTAGTATCACTCACCACTGACAGAGAACATGAGCTATCAAGAACTGGATCCCACTCCAATGACGATAAGCTATCCTCTTCACTTTCCTGGACTACAATATCCGAAGTGAGTGTGGCATCCCTACGGCCCAGACCCTCTTCAGTCCCCAACAACACTGTAGCCCGAACTTCACTTTCAAAATCACAGGAACTGAAATCCTCATTATCAGAGTTGACAGGATTGGACATCGAGCTTTTAGTTGAGGAATTCAAAATGAGACTAGTGGTGTTAGCCTTCAACTCTAAGCTAGTAACATCTATACAACTTTCTACACTTGGATTATTACAAATCAAATTGCCTAATTCAAATGGCACGGAAACTGCCAGATACATATCCTCCATCTAAATCACTTTCGAAACAGTAGTAAAAGTCACCCTCCTGCCCATCTAAACTTACACTACTTGTCATTGTTAAATTAATTCATCGTCTTCCGCCAATATCGATGAAAATCTCAAAATAAAAATATAGGTTTTAACAAACCGTTTTCCATTCCTCTAGAGAATATATATATACAGCTAGCTATATGAAGAACTCTTAATTCACAGTTGTTTAGAGCATCCAATTCAACCTAAAGAGGCTTAAAAGTGAAATGGGTAGTCAGATCTGGTGACCAAAAATATAATAATAAATACTATTTGTAACAAATATCACCATCAAATACAGGGAACATGAACAAAAAATAATAAAAATCCTACAAATCCAATCGATTTACCCAAATATATATGTAGTCAAACAATGAAATTAAGCTCGGCCCTTTATCCTTAACAACAAACACAAGAAAAGAGAAAAAACTATAGGGGCAAAGTTTCAAGAATCACAAGAAAATTCTGAAAAAGATAGCACTTTTTCACATAAAATCTGAGTATCCTGGAGCTAAGGCAAACCCAAGTAAACCCCTTCTTGAAATCTCGGCGTCCTTTTTTGTCTATAGATAACACTATTTCAACCAATAATCACTTCTTAATTTGCTTCATTATGTAACCAAGAAAATAATAAGTGGAAAAACTAATTAAAAGTTGTAACCATTATCTTTTCCATTTATGAGAAAGGTTAAGAACAAACCCATCATCTACAGATCCACTTTAAACTAAAATCAGCTAAGAACAGAGAATAAATCATTAAATAATGAAGAAAACAATTAAAATGGGGTCTCTCATAACCATTTTTGCTTTTCTACTACTAGTGAGTAAATTATTTTTTGGCTGAATCTAGAAAAAGCACATGAATAAAAGGAGAAAGAGAGATGTGTATTAATAAAATCGAAAATACTAGATTTTTAATTGACTAAATGTAGTTATTAAATGCAGAAAGAGAGACAAGAAATGGACAGATGTCAAATCTTGAAGAGCATATAAGCCCTTGTTTGACACCCATTTTGGTGAAATTAATTTTTTGGAATAGTGATTGATGAAAAATTGTGTGGTTAAAAAGTTAGGAGAATTTTTTGGTTTATGTGTAATATTATTTTATTAATAGAATGTGTGGTTGAAATGAAGAATGAGAAATAGAATAAAAAAAAAATGGATTTCAAACAGGGGCTAAAGCATCGCCACTCGTTCTTTGTATGCGCCTTTCCCTTTTTGTTGTCATCGCCATCGTTTGGCAATTGAAACCTTGCAAGTCACTCAAATTACATCCGCTTGACTTGTTTCAATTATATCAAAGTAGTACTTATGTCTTCAATTAGTCGCTTGTTAGGGCGAGACAAAATGAATTGATTGTTGTTTGAACCTTTTGGAGTCAATAAGTGAGGAAATGGAGGTTCAAAATCGGACTTTTGACCAATTAAATTTTTTAACGCAAATCATCTATAGATCATATCGTCACACCAATTTAAAATGTTTGAGATCAATGCTGATACAAATTAGAGGCTTGGCTAAAACATTGTGCCTTTTGGATGATTCAATTATCACAAAAATAAAATCAACATTTTGATTACAAATTATAAAAATATAAAACAATAACATCCCGAAACACCTATTTTTTGAAAAAAAATAATAATAATTTATTGTGTTGGTGTATGTTTCCTTCAAACTTTGTCGAGGATGGTTTCAAAGCAAGTTAGAGCACATCTTTCCTTAAGATGTTATTTGACTTGACCAATTATGTGATGCACTCGAAAATATAAATACGCTTCCATGATTTAATGAAGTTCTTAATATTGTCTGCGTGATGCGATCATGAAGATAACTACAATCATAATGTTTATACTCGAGTTCTATACTTCGTCTCTCTTTAAGGTCAAAGTATAAACAATTTTTTCTAGAGCAATAATGTAGAGTGATTTAGTATAATATGCATGAAAAACAAGGAAATATAAGAGCATTACCTTGTTATTTCTAAGTGTATCTCTAGTGATAATCATGAACTACAAGAAGCACAATTCTTCCTCGCAAGCACCCGCACCCGCACCCTCACCCACCTATTAAGCCCTCGTTTGATCTCCAAGATTTGATATTATAATTTTTAGAATAATGTTTTTTTTTTTTGAAAAATATGTAGTTAAAAAGGAAGCAATTTTTTCGATTTAAGCATAATATTATTTTATCGAAGAATGTGTGATTGATAAGAAAAAAAATGAATTATAATTTTAAAGGGGGCAAAATGGAAATAAATACCATAACCTAAACCTACAAGCTATGCTCTGCTCTGCTCTGCAATTTCTCTATTGACAGCAATGACAAGTTTTACGGTACCCATAAGCCAAAGAAAAGAGGAAGAAAAAGAAGACTTAAATCAAACAGCAGCACAAGATTTATGAATACATGTTTTAATGTTTATACGCATACTTTTTATCCTTGACTTGCACGCATCTCTAATATATTATCCTTTTTTTTACTAGGCAATAACGATTTCTCACAAAAATTAACATTTTTTCAAAGGTCGTACAAGGATATTGTTACGTGGACAATATGAACATTTTAACCACACATTTTCCTAAAATCACTATTCAAATCACCGTTTCCTTCAAAAATGGTCGTCAAACAATGGCTTATGCCCTGTTTGTTTCCCATTTTTTGCCTCATTTCAATAGCTTTTCAAATCGTTGCAAATGCAGAAACCAATTTTTTGTTGCTATAGGCGAAAATCTCTTATATTGAGAGCATTAGAAGAAACGTGTAAAGAAAGTATTGAAGTGAAGGATCAAATGTATGGAAAGGGTGGACGGTTTTGAAGTGTCCAAGATAAGATGCAAGGATTTTCTGCTAGGTAATTTATAAACCATTTGGAAGCTTATCTAGTTTGGATTTTAAAGCATTTTACGGATTGCAATTTGAAGTTATGTATAACAACTCAAGTATGTTTTCCATCTTGACGCCAAACAGATTTTCAATTTTTTCGTGGGCAAAATGTTTAATTATGAAAATGGATATTATTTGGATAATTTCGCTTGCGACGAAATTAAACGTTATTGGAAATATGTGTTGAGGGATAAATTTCACATCGAATAAAATTGAAAACGTAGACTAATGTATAAAACTTTAAGTTATTTTTTTTTAATGAGGTTGACTTTTAAGATGGAATTTCAAATCTTAACAATATGTTCAACTTGGTACATCTCGCAAGGAATTTTTTTGGAACTCGAAAGGTGTGATTATAATTTAAAAACATCGAGAAACTATACATGCAAGGAGTTCCGGACGTATGAAGGAAGCTTTTACACAATTACGTAATTTATACTTAGTCCATATTTGGCTTGTAATTATAGACGATCTATAAACGCTCAAATCATTGTTATCTACACATTTTGAAGGATTCAGAGGTACTATTGACTTATCTTCAATTCACTTTTATCCATTTTTATAATTTAATCGTTTATAAATATTTCATGTTAGGGTACAAGGAAGCATTTTCAACTTGAAAATTTGGAGAATAGCTCGAAGGTCAAGCAGACATTGGGGAAGCTTGGGATTCACAACGAGATTCTTCAACAATGCATCTTTTCCTTTTATTTCGATTGATGTCAAGTACAATTACGTTTTTCAATTTTTTTCCTTTGAAATATATGTTTTCCATATTTATAATTTGAGTTAAATTTCACACTCCGGACATCAATTTGACCTAGTTAAGATGCTATAATTTTGATTCCAAGTACAATTGTCTAGTTAATTTTCAAATTGGCGGGGTGAAATTTTCGAGATGTAAATATAAATCTCATTCAAATTTGTTAAGCGAATGATCAAAAATATCAAACACCAACAATAACAACTTGTTTAGCTCCCTTTCTTTCAACTTTTAATGTTTGGAACAATATTTATTTTTTTGAAGAACGTGTGATTGAAAAAGAAGAAAATTTTTGATTTACGTATAATATTATTTTATGAAAAATCGTATAATTAAAAATAAAATGGAGAAGAAAAAATGAGAATAAGAATGAGGAGCTAAGTATATAGTCAAAAACAGACAAAGTACAAATAAATTTTAAAAATTAAATAATCATATGCTTAAAAAAAAAAGGAAGAAGAATCATATATTCATACAAAAATCTCCCAAACAAGGAGCTGAGCCCTGAACTTTATTAAGGGGCCGAAATACGCAGAAAATTGTATAATTACAAAAACAAATTTAAATGGGGGAACCCTACTGGAGATACGGCGGAGGCGGTTCTGCTGCTCATCCTCCTCCTCTTCTGCCATCATCTGCTGACAGAGGTTAGTTATTCATTTTTTACCCCCTCGATTCTAATTAATATTCATATACGCGCACGCTCATGTAAGCATCTGCAATTAACGCTTCATCAGTATCATTGAAATTCATATAAATTATTGATTTTTATAAAATAAAACTTCGATGCAGATTTTTTTTTAAATTATTGTACGGTGCTGATAATTGACAGTCTAAAGGTGAAGTTTTCACTTTGTTTCAGTAATTTCACAGAAAACTATAAGAAAGTAATGCCGGATTTTTATGGGTTTATAAATGGTTGGCTCTTGCATCACTTGTTTGAAAATTCGTAATTGAATAGTAAAAATTTTTGCTTGATCAATCTTCCGCGTAAAAAAATTGAAACTGTAAAGAACAGAAAAGATGATTCTGTTCCTTAGGAACAGTGTTTTTATTTATTAGCGAATTGTGCTATTGAGTAGCATGTATGTTTTTTTTTTTGCTGAATTAAATTGTGATAGAAAAGAGACCGTGGTCTTTTTGGAATGATCCGTGGCTTTATGAAACTCATTGATGTCCATGGTTCTTGTAATGACTTTGCTAGCAAAATTATGTGTTGGGAAATTGTGTCATGCATTCAAGATAATTTTGTTGTACACAGTTTTACTGCTTGAAGTCCTGGTACTCTATACTGCAGCAATTTTTTTTTTTTAATTAATGATCTGATAATGTTCAGCTACAGGGGGCTTGGTTACTGGTGTATAATCAAGAAAAAAACAACAATGCATTATTTCTAATAGATCAGTCGAACACACTTATCTTTTATTTCCTTTAGATATTACTGGCATACAGTCTAGAAAAATACAAAAGAGATTCTGTCTGGGAAGTGCGTGCAATCCAGTTACTAAATGAGAGCTTGGCGGATGTGTTTAGGCTGCACTGACGAGAAACTTGGTTGAGATGTTTGGTCCAAGACACATTATGTAAAGGAGAACAATGGAATAATTGTATATAAGATGATGAGCACCAATTGATTATTTTTACCATAAAGATTGACTTTCCAGTTACAGTTTTTGGTTTTGTATTTTATGAGCAGATATGTTAACAAAAATGTTCTCTGATTTTAGTTTTCATTTCTGGGAGTAAACTAGTTTTGAAGAACTTCCGTGTTATGGGCCTAATGTATTACATGGTAACTTTGCATAATGCAGCTGTAGGCTATGTCTGAAAAGACTATATACTTGTACAACTGAGAGTCTGAAACCAAAACATCCTATTTTGATGACATTAGCTTTTATATCTTCGATAAGGTAGCTGGATCTCTTGCGAAGATAATCTTCGCTTCATGTTTTTTTCATGTGTTATTCATTTAAACTGATGGTTAAATTAGTTGCATGGAAACAGGAAGCATCCATTTACCAAGATTTCCTGGCTACTTATCATCTGAAGCAGCTATATTACCAGCTCGTAACCCATATAGCTCCAATGGTTTGCAGGGTAGTTTTTCAGATTTTACTCAGAAAGATGTAAGTATCACCTCCGATTTGGTCTTCTGCCAAGATATTTAATGCATGCAATGAACAGTTTGTATCTTGGCTTTATTTTTAGATATTACCATCTCGTCCTGGGGCTTATGGTGTAGATGATACTGCTGGCGTTCGTCATGAATCTGGTCTTAATGGATCATTGACTGGAACAAGCATTAAACCTTACCCGTCTTTGGAAGATCCAAATTTACTAGGTCATCCTCGAGTTGCTGCTCCACGCATTAGTCCTGGCATCCCTGATGCGACTTTTGAAAGGCCCAATTCTGTGAGAAGGGTTGAGAGCAATCAAGACCCAGCAGGAGAGTCGAACATTCTGTTTGTTGATGGGCTTCCTAATGACTGTACAAGAAGAGAAATAGGTCGTATCCTTGCTATTGTATTTTTGTCAATGCTTTTCCTTGTCTCCTTATATTATTTGTGAGGGTTTGTTTACGTGAGTGATAAAGATCAGGTGTTCTGTTGGTTCTTTACAATGTATTTGGGGCTTCCAAGCACTAATTAAGGAATATTTTCTCTCACAGCACGTGACTAAAGTTTAGTTGTGCTAAGATGTCATTCTGGGCACAATATTGCTCCTATGGAATCTCACCTCCGAGGGTAAAGAGTGATGTTTTATAATTATTTGAGCTAACATGATCACTTCTCTTGTCCTAAGACTGTGTCTGTATTTTGATACTTAACCTTACTCCTTGACTAGTAAACAGATCTTTTTCGCCCATTCATTGGGTTTAGAGAACTGAGAGTTGTTCATAAGGAGCCTAGACGCGTAAGTTAGCCTCTCGTCTTTTGCTTGATTATGCATGGTTTACAATTTGCAATGTGGAAAATTGAAATATTCAATAATGTAACATTTATTCTTGTAGTTTGTGTAGGTAGTCATTTTCTATTGATATGGCCTTTAATGATTATACATGTTTGTGGAATGTGTTCTATTTGCAATCATGGCACATATGTTGCAGTTGGGAGTTACATATTCAGATTTTAGTGACCATTGGATTTGGAAATGACTATACATCTCTGGTGAATGGTGAGAAGTAGTTATACTGAAAAAAAGATTATTTTCCATATGAATCTTGTACACAACTTCAGACTGAGCCATGGCCTTCTTGCTCCTCCTCATAATTTCTCAAATGCTTGTACTATTATACTGATGCAATGCAATTGCCAGTCTTCCTGATTCCTTCATTTGGTTTTATTGTTTCTTAAATTTATATCTTACCAAACCGCCATTTTGCAGACCGGAGACAAAGCTATGGTCTTGTGCTTTGTCGAGTTTTCTGATGCCAAATGCGCTCTTACTGCCAAGGAAGCACTTCAAGGTTCAAGATATTTTCCGGCTTTCTGTTTTTATAAAATTCTTGGCGAGATTCCTGTTCCACTTGATTCCCCTCCTAAAATTCTACAGGGAAGCACGACTTTTCTTTTGCCAACTCTTTGTTATTAAGTTTAAGCTTCTTGATCTCATATGTCCGTTAATTGATTATTATGCCCGCCCCTCCCCTCCCCCTAAAAGAAAATTGGAGGACTCTATAATCTATACCATGATTTTTGTAGACGTTGGAACTACAAATTTCTGAGATAAGTGATTATCATAGCACAATAGTAGTTCTTGCCATGTCCCCTGTGATCTATAATAATGAAGCTTAACAGTCACTTTGCAATTCAATGCAGCCTAACAAGAAATGACCAAAAAATCGCTCTTTCTATGTCGTATCCATTGGTACATTCATGACCTATATTTGATCAAGCCATTGACCTGCAGGCTACAAGTTTGATGACAAGAAAGCCGAGTCCCCTGTCCTGAGGATCTCTTTTGCTCACTTCCCCTTTAGCCTGCCCTCTGACCTGGACAGGCAACAATTTGGAGGTTGATGACCCGAGTAGAGCTTCGCGAGCTGACTAATTGGATACCCTCTAAATACTGCAGCTAGTCAGCCCATTACACATCCTGCTGAAAAGGTCATTTATGAGTCAAATATTAGCATGACATTGTGTATTTCAGCCAAAAAAAAAAAAAAATTTCGTGTTCAGTTTCCTCCTAGCATAACTTCTTATTGAACAAAAAGTATAATGTACTATGTAAATATATCGCTATTCAACGCCCCTTTCATTTTACGAGTGCTCGTGGATTTTCTCCATGCAATATGATTTTTTCTTTTAGCCCTTTATCTTTTATTATTTCCCCATGATGAGTTTTGGAGGTGAAGGACGAGGAGGTCGATATGCATGTGGTTTAATTTATTGGAGCATACTCTTGCTAAAGAGAAGACTAGTGAATGACAGGTTATGAGTTCTGACTAGAGGTGTAAATCGGGCTTGAACAACTCCTGTTTGAGGTGGCCCGGCCTAGGCTTGGTAGAGGCCCGTCTTTTAGCAAGCCCGGCACACCAATATTTTATTTGGGGGCCATGCCTTTTCCAGTTTTTCTACTACGCTCATGCAGGGCCGGGGTTCCCATAATTAATTAGAACTAGCTTTGTTTTTAACACAAGTAGAATAGTATTAGAAAGGGATGATTCTTGCCATTTTCTTTGATAATTGAATAAACAAATCATGTTGCTCGATTCTCCTTTCAATCCACTAAGTTCATTGTTGGAAAGAACTATAAATTCATTAGGATGTATAATAATTATTTAAAAAAGAAACCAATACTATGGTTAACAAAATACAAAAATGATGTAATCTAATTAACAAATATCTCGTTACTCAATTGTCCCCATAAACATCAATCATACGTGGTGTCAATGTCATTAACAATAGTTATCTTTCGAAATAAGGGATGATTCTTGCCGTTTTCCTAGATAATTGAACAAACAAGTCGTACATTATTGTCGTGTTTGTAAAATGGCTAGACTTGCCTGGTATAAACTTTAGAGTATTTCGGGTTTTGGGATTGAGTTAATTACTCTTCTATATTTTTTGTCATTTTTGTTGTTAGTGAAGTTTTCTGGGTCGAACCATGTAAATTCTTTGTGTTTACATCGTGCTTTCGTAGGCAAACTTTAAAAAATACAGAGTAATAATAAGAATACAAGACGACGTCTTTTCTTTTAATTAATAAAGTTCACCTACAGGTTATAAGTTAAACCTATAACACAATACGTGTCTGGTTTCTATGGTATGAGTCCTCCATCCTACCAGACAACAATCATTAATTTTCTCAAAAAAATAAAAAATAAAAACACTTGCTTTTAGTCCCCTCTGAAGAAATCGTGACAATTGTACAAAGCCACAACACATGTCCAAATATAATATTCATTCAACAGAAACAACAATTAAACATTATTACCCATAAAATTTATGATCGACTACGTCAGAATTTTTTTCAATACTGCATTTGCAGAAAATATATGCAATTTTCCTATGATAGAAACGATGTCCCCGCATGGTTATGATGCAAAAGATTATGAGCAATCGTATCCCTAGCTTTCATCGCGTTAGCTGATCTCAAACCAATCTCGGGGACCATTTCATCGTCCACAAGCTCAAAGTTTAGATCCGGCTCCATTTCTTCGTTCCTCAATTCGCATATATTATGCAGAACACAACAAGCTCCAAGAACCACGGGCAAGTCCTGAAGTTTCACTTCAGTCCTTTTCTGCAAGCATCCCCATCTCCCTTTCACTCTCGCGAACGCATCCTTAGCAATCCTCTGAATCTCCCCGATCTTCTCGTTGAAAGCATGCTGCGTCCACGTCAAATGCTGCTGCGAATAAGGTACCAATACCCAATCCATTAGAGGGTATCCAGAGCTCCCAATAATCCAAACACCATTCAAGAGCCCTGCATTCGCCCTCTGGTTAAGCGCGGATTTCTCCAAAACCTGATCATCAGGCATTGATCCCGGCCAACCAATGCAGATATCCGTAAACACTCCCCTCTGATCAACAACACCTTGAACAGTAATCGAATACGAAGTCTTCTGATTTCTCTCAGTATGCCTCTTGTTAAAGTACGCAGCCACGCTAATCTTAGGAGCAATGATCGGTATATGAGTCGTATACAGTGATCCAACCACATTAGGTATCCCGGAAATCGCCTCAAACTCATCCTTAATCCTCCTCACATTCTCCTCGTCTGGCCATTGCAAATACTTGGGCATCAAAACCTTCCTTATGGCAGAACAAACCTCGAGCACGAGCTTATGGCAAGTCGAAATTCCCAATCCAAACCGCTTCGAAACGAGCCTAAGAGGCTCCCCTGTGGCCAATCTCCATATACATACAGCCACTCTTTGCTTAACAGGAACTGCATCCCTCAACATAGTATTCTCCTTTGCCACAACAGAAGTCAATTCATTACATATCATTTCAAATGTATTTTTCCCCATTCTAAATGCCCTTTTGAATTCCTCTTCAGGGAATTCAGGACTGTTGCATTGATCCCACCAATCTGTCGATCTAGTCTTAACCCACAGCCGCCGGGCGGGACCAGTCCCGGCCCTGGCTGCTGTATTACCCCGATTTTCTTGACTAGTCTCATCAGAAATTGAAACTGAATTCTCCATTGTTATTGCACCAATTGCAACAGTAAGAGCATTAGCGCGAGATTTTCTTCTTCTAACCCCATCAATTTGATCCAAATCTTTATGACTCTCTTGAAATTTCGAGTAATAATCCATCATTGTGCGCGTTTTTTTCTTCTGATTTTCCTCGAATTGAATCCTCTCTTCCCTATTCGCCTTAGCGAACTCTTCTTGCTCGTTCTTTCCTTGATCCTCAAGCAAAATCAATGAAGTTAATATCTCCTTCAATTCTTTCGTCTTCACCCCAACCTGATTTTCACCAGTTTCTTCATCAATAATGCTTGCATTCTCCCTTTTCCTTCGCCTTTTCAGCTTGTTTTCATTCATTTCGATATGGGTTTCTTCAAAAATTTAGGAAAATGTAAAGAACAAGTTGCAATAATACAAAAAGTGGAGTAATTGGATTTTTCCGGGTACAATCATAGACTTGGGTACACTTAATTTGTTTGACGGAATGTGTGAATGGAAATGTGAACACAATAAAAAAAATTGCCAAGCTACAGAATGAGAGTTTGAAAAGTTATGCCAAAGTATTTATACACATATAGATATAGATATAGATATAGATATAGAGAGAGAAAACATGTGCGAAAGGTGTGAACGCGGTTTAAGGAGAGAGAAAAAAAAAGTAGGTTGAAGACGGTGGCGCGAGAGAGTTGTCAAGTAGAACGTTGTTCGATGAATCTCCTTTGGGACATTGTTCGGTAATAATATAATAATAAATATTAATTTGTTTTTTTTTTTTTCTAACTTAGAATTATTTTACTTGTTTGATTGCTATTACCGAGAAATGAATATATTTTAAACGGTGATATGATGCGAAATATGTAGTTAAAAAGTGAGGAAAAATTATTATGTAATGAAAAAATATTATTTTATTGAAAAATGTAGTTGAAAATGAGTTTTGAAATAATGTATTTTGAAACAATGTGTACCAAACAAGGACTTATTTGTTTATATACACTACTATTAAGAATTAATCAAAAATATTATTATACAGTATAAATCTAAACTAAAACCGAACTAAACAAAGCGAAATATATTGAAATAGTGTATTATAAAGAATAATGAGTTAAATTGGATTGAAATTTGAAAATGGTAGGGATGACAAATGGGTCGAGCAGCTTGTGGCCCATCCTAACTCGACTGGGCTGAGTCGAACTCAATTTTTCCGGGAGCTAATTTGTCAGATCGACTCGTTATTTTGCTTATTTTCTTAATTTAAAAAAAAAAAAACAAAAAACAAGAGTCAGCCTCATGTCCACAAGAACCAAAGAGCCGTGCCAAATTGCCAATTTGAATCTGCTCGACTGACCCATCGCCACATTCAAGCAAAGTTCCAAATTTGAATACTCATTCAAGCAGCATTCTTTTATTCCTTTCATATTTGGTAAGTAGTCAAATTGAAACACGTTTCTAACTCTTTTTTATTCAGTATTAATTAACGATGTCTAATATTTTTGTACCAAACATATACATATATATGCCATGTTTACAAAAGAGTATTGAACAAAGTTAGAAGAATTTAATAGGATAAAATTATTTATTGTACCGTCCAATTTTCTAAAATATGCTCTTTTCATCTCGTAATAAAGATAGATTTATTTCTATTTTCACACAGATTAAAAAATACAATAAATNATTAATAATAAAGTATATTAAATAGGATCATATTAAAAAAATAAAAAAATATTTATACTCTCAACAAAATAAATGAGAAAAAGAAAATTAAATCTATCTTTATCGGACCAATGTTTAAAGCATTCAAACTCAATTTGTCGAGGAAATTCTAACACGTACAAAGTTTCCACGTGTAATTTGATAAGAATGTACATTTGTCATCTGTTTTTTACCTCAATTTTGGCACAAGGTAGAATTCAAGAAAGAAATAAATTATATTTCTGTAAAAAATGTGTAGTTTTAATGGATACTTGTAATTATCCAGATGAAGTTTTATTTAACTAACTTTTGAAAATACTAATCTTGAAATTTAACTGTCCAGATCCATTATTATATAAAATAAAATAAAAAAAATACTTTTTTTCTTCTAGCTAGAGAGAAGGAAGAGAGAGAAGGATCTTTGATTCTTCGCCGTGAAGGAAGGATTACAAAGTCAACAAAGTAAAATAAAAATTGAAATCCATGCTACATTTTGTTCTCGTAAAATGACATATTTGGCACTTATTCAATACCCCTTATTTCTAAATACATTTTTTCTCTCTTATTTTCAATCACACGTTCTTTAATAAAATAATATTCCACACAAACTCAAAATTTTTCCTTCTTTTTAAACTACAAATTCTTTAACAAAATACTATTCGAAAATATAATTTAAACAAAAAATGAGGATGAAACAGACGCTCGATAGGTGAGTGAATTAAACGATATACCAAAAATCACATATTATATTGATAGAATAGACAGTACAATAAACAAAATTTTAATTATAATCTAATATAAGAGTTGAATAAGTTGCAGCTTTAACTAAAGTCCGACTTCAAAATTGATCCAAAATTGATTTATTTCATTTTTCAACTTTTGAATCAATCTTGCATACTTATATCGCTTTCATTGATAATCTAAGTGCGGTTGTTATAATATATACTTCCTCGATCATTTTAAGACATATTGATATTAAGAAAAAAAAAAAAAAAGAAGGTATGTTCGTAATGAAAATGCTGATTAAATCTTAGCACAATTAAAACTCAGTGTAAATTAATTTCTTGATGCCAACCGAAAACTATAGTATTTATAGTTTTCTTTTCTAATCAATTTGCTATTCTGAGTTCAAGTTCCTAGTCCAATTATCTCTGACCTGGAATCCATATTTTTTTCTATTGTATGGTGGGTTACGATGCCTTTGATTTGTACCTAAAGAAGACCAAGCAGTCAGTCCCTCTTTCCTATAAATTTTTCATTTTTTCGAATTTTACTGTCAATGAATATTTCTACATTTTCTTTCTTTCACACATATCTGAATGACAATTATACTTACTTTGTGAGAGAGCTCTTTGAATAGACTACATGATCATGTTGCTCGAGGGTCGCATTTTCATTTGTTGTTGTTGAAATTTATTGCGGATATGACTATAACATTGGAACAAGAAAATAGCAGCTAAAAAATGTGTCGTTCCTCCATCAATGGTTAGAAAGTAGGGTAATGGTACATATTTCAAATTCAAAAAATATAGTCAATCCAAACGGTTAAGAACTCTAAATGCATGTTTGATGTTACATATTCTCAATGAAACTTGTTTTCCAAGTTCCAACTTTTTGGTTGTTTGATAGATCATTTTTTTCTTGGCAAATGGTTTTTCCCCCCACCCACCTTCTTTTCCATGTTTTCATTAAATCCATTTTCCCACCACTTGATGGAAAAAATGGTTTTCTAGCTTCTTTTTTTTTTTTCCTTGCAATGGAAAGAAATTCTATCCTCAATTGAATTTTTTTTTCCTTTAATGGACAATTTTCATAAAAAATAAAGTCAAAACGAATATCAAAAGATTCAAAATTTCAATATTTTCTAGGTGAAAAATTATATCAATCAAACACAATTAATTAACAATTTTCGGAAAAACGAGTTCTAGGCAATTATTTTCTCTGAAATTCATTTTCTTTCTACCCATTTTCCATTCTTGTAATCAAACGGACTATAATATTATTTGGAACAAAATATTGAATAGTGTAAAACTTATGCATAATTTGATCTCTCTCGTTCTCATTCATTCCATACAAAGAATCAGTCAAGTGGTCTACTAACTCCATTTTTTTAATAGAGTTGTTAGGCTAAGGGTTAGAGGAAGAAGAGGTGGGGGTGGAGTTGAGTAATATGAACAATTACAGAGCCAACGCAGTATTTGTACGTTGCCATTTTTTTTTTATTTTATATATTTTTTTTGGTAAGGATGAATGAAAATTCACCTGTAAAAAATCTGTGAAAAAAAAAAAAAAATCTGTACACCTAACATATCTCGATTAATATAGAGAAAAATCTTATATTGAATAGTTTCCGTTTTTAAGTCAAAGTTAAGTTACGAAAAAGTTAGGAGCGTATACTTTATTCGATACGTCGTAATTACTTGCGTTTCTTTATTCAAGAAAATAAAGAAAAATGAAAAATTGTGTGATGCTTACTACTAATTCACAATGAAAAATGGAATAGACAGAGATAAAGCAATGTACTGCAAAGTCAACAAAAAGTTAAAAAATTGAAATCTCTGCCAAATTCAATCCTGGATGTGGTCGGCAATATTATTGTTAAAGCAAGTCGTTTCCTACCTTCGTGACGGTACCAAAATCGATCTGATTCAGTTTGAACTTATTCATGAATTGACTAGTTATAAGTTCCATTCTTAAAAATTCATTTTTTCTAAATTTATTTTCAATCACATAAATTTTAATTAAATAATCTTATATTTAATCCCAAAATATTTCTGTAATTTTAATCGTACATTTTCAAAATAAATAAATAAATATGTTTTACAAAACTCATTCTTAAAAAATAGGGTTTAAATAGGGACGTAATAAACTAGCTGAGTTGGATTGAAGATATTATCTTGAAAAACTTATTGAATTGAGTAGTGTCAGTACAGTCTATAGAAACTTGAATATTGTTTCAGACAAGGAAATAATACGCAAAATTAAATAGCACAATAAACAAGATTCGACTTATTATTATTTTTTTTCCCTTGGTATTACTGTCCAATAACGTTCGGCGAAAAGTAAAGGAAAATAGGAAGGCCAACGCGTTATCTGCAAGGGGCATACCGAGCCAAAATTATATACTCAATTCGATACAAACTCTGATTTGCTTTCTTGGAAAATCCACTAAGCAAGAAAATTGGACAAGATTAATCCAAAAGGTCCATAAATTCTAGAAAAAGGCAGACAATATGCCCTTGGGAACAGCTATATAAAATCAAATTTTCTAATATGGGAAAACTCAAGACGGCAAATAGTCAAAAGGGTCCATGTGAATTTCTGCTAAATGTTTTCGCTAACATGTGATCATGCTATGGTTTCCCATTTATCAAGATTTTTTATTTTTTCCTGTCAATTTCTAAGATCAACTCCAAGTGGGTCATGCCTGCCTCATGTGCGATAGAGGTTCATTGGTTCAGGTTTCCCATTACACACTTAGCTTGTGTTGCATGCATGATTTTCAAAATTAAAATTTTATCTAAGAGCCATTTTGGATTATTATAGACAAATGCCTAGTGGAGAAAATTAAATTTAAATAATTCATAATGGAACTTCCAAAAATAAACAAGAACATTTGTGTGAGAGAGACAGGAATTGCATAGGTCAATATAAGGATGAGATTGCAATCAGTTTTAAGTCTTATTCATGCAGTTTATGTTTAATAAAGTCCGTAGCAGCAATCGAATCTGATTTTAACCATGTTCTATTACTATAGAAGGATGGCTCGGGGATTTCTCTCCATTATCAAAAAAACAAATTATTAAAATAAACTGGTAAGGGATTAGATGGAAGAGAACCAAAATGGAATGCTTTTCAACTACATGTAAGAGACCACCCTCCAACACACGTGATATTTATTACCTGAATGATCAGATGATGTAGACATATACTTCAGAATTCAGATTCATGCATTGATGAAGTTCAGATAGATCAAACGGCCACAGGACACTGATCCGTGGCAAGCGGGGCCGACATAGAGGAGAGCAAAAGCAAGCAGCAAAATTGATTTGGTAACTATCTGAGACAGAAATGAAGAGAAGTGACATGAGTTATGCGCATAAATGAAGATACAAGGATGATATTATCTTTTGCCTGGTACATTTCAAATTGCATTGAACAGCCACGGGTCAAATAAAAGTTTATAAACATAAAAGAAGAAAAGCATAGAAGCAGCACCCACACATTTATGGCATGTTTGGTTGACAAGATCAACGAAGAAAAGAAGCTAAAATCTTGTCTATTGTAGCGTCATTCTTATTCGTTCGTTACCGCTAACCAAACATATCCTAACTGTTTAGTGTGCTCAATACAATTCATGCAGAAGAGAACTTTCACCTTGTAAAGCATCGTTCTACCGCAGTAGTTGCTTTGTCATTAGTAATTTTGTTCTGAAAGCTGAGCATAAAGCTGAACTCGAGATCAAGTGAGAGATTTGCCAGCTCATTCTCGTTCTCGTCGTTTTTGTCTGGCCTGCATTTTGTTGAATTTCTCCTTTCCCTTCTCCAAAAGAGGGTCATGCACCACATAGTCGTTCGAGTCATCACTTCGAGACATGTTATCCTGTAAAAGAATGCAGAAGAGGGCACAATTACTGAATAGGTCCACTAATGGATTCCTGGTAAAAAGTGGCACTGGGGGTAGGGGCCTTTTATCTCCCGTATCATATTGACATCAAAGCAGTTATTTTTTTTTGGGAAAAATGAAAATTTAAAATTTAGTATATTCCAAGACCTGTACATTCTGAAGTTAAAACTTAAAACTAGTACCATTATCTGATCAAGTTTCTTTATTTCCCTTTTTCCTGTTCCATAGATGATGCACCCATCATGCATGAGACACGGGCAAATACATGATTAAGAATATTGCATCACATAGGATAATTATAACATAACAAATTTTGGTCATATGCATATAGTTCAGCATCTCAAATTGAAAACAAAACAGCTAATCTTTATTAACATAATCGATACCTTCACAAGTCACTTACTGGAACAATAATATCTACTTTAAATGCTTGATTTCTGCGATTAACAAGATTTAGAATGACCAAATATATTCCATTGGTTTCAGAGAAAAAGAAACTGTAGAAAATGGGAGATCACAATTTGCAATTATTTATTTCTTGGGAAAACACAGTTAAGAATGTTAAGGATGTTGATGAACCCCTAGAGTATTGGATAATTATGGAAACAGAATTCTCGTTCTTCCGTTTTGAAGCTTGTCCTTGATATGCATGTTTTCCCTCAATTTTCCTTCCCCGTTTTTCTTTATCACAAGCAAAACTTAGATGAAATATTATTCCATTGTAACTACAACTGCAGTCAAAATGTATAGTTCGCTACGATGCATTAGAAAACAAAACTGCAGAGTACCTTGCCAGCCTCAGGAGTAAACTTTAGTCTGGCTCCCATCTAGTCAGACAAGTTTTCATCCTTCTTACGTGCAGATTCATCATCAGAGCCATTGGATTTGGAAGAAAATACAGATTAAATTTCTCCAGTTTTGCTAGCACCTCTCACTCATGAAATACACTAATAAGTAAATGTACTAAGAATGGAAATAAGAAGGTAAACAGGGAAAAATAGGATAACATAAAAAAATACAAAACATCTCCACATAAAAGGTTCAAACCTAAATCTTGACACCCTCTTTTTACTATTTGTTTAATCCCTATTTTTAATATATTTTAAGATAATTATAGATGCATCATGAATCCCCATACTTTCAGCAGTCAGCTGGACCAACGCTTATCATTTTTTCATTTTTCAGAAGTTGAGAGCTCAACTTATAAGCAGTATCAATATGCACAGGGGACCTTTTCGGCAAAACATAAGTCGAAAACTAACTGTGTTTTCCTAGCATGCCTCTCAAACATACTTTCCCTATAGACAGAAGGTATGATCCAGGTTGCCCATCCCCACAACCACCGTTCCGGAGGGCTAACTTGCTAATAAATGTCACTTCCTAATTATTGTAAGTCAAGCTAAAATCATAATTTTCAACAAAAACAAAATATTGTAGCCATTTTCCTTCAGGGGAAAAGTGAAAAAGTGTTCAGAATGGGAGAAGAAAATATAAGATCAAGCGCTAATTTCTCAGGCATACTTCATCTTCCTGTCCTTGACGCCTGCGCCTCTTCTGATTTTGCAGCCGTCTTTCTCGTTCTGCTTCCCCCAGCAACTGTAAGTCTGCATCTGCATTAGCTATGAGTTCAGCCCTGGCTTCTGAGCCTATTTCCGTTTTCTTCAAAAACAACGTATCCACTTTTGGTCGTTCGTACTGATTTTCACAATCGGACCTGGTAAACATAAAATTGTGTTATAATCTGAGATTCTTTATGTCACACTGTTTCAAGTAACTTAAAGGAACAAAACTTACTTGCAACTTAAAGGAAAAAAAACTCAAAGAAATTTTGTGACTATCAAATAAAATCACACATCCGTAATGCACAATATGAAAGAGACACACCATATTTCACTCAAAGTTAATATCGATTGTCTAGCCATTTCAAGTGACCAAAATAATTAATTTGAATGCCCATGAGCACCTACACATGCTAATACACAAAGACAGGAAACAATGGGAAGAAGCTAAGTGCTGCATCTTTTCAGCACTGATTATTGCCTGAAACTAGTTAACGTTGAATGAGGGGAAATATAGCCTTTAAATTTGAATTAACAAACCAATGCTATGTGAAATTTCCTGAAGTAAATTGAAAGCAGAATCATTTAGTTCGGCAGAAATGACTCTTTAAATCTAATTCCACCATAAATAGTTTCTATCCAGTATAACTGTCTTCTCCAAGTTTCAACAAAATACTTGACAGTTAAGTTGTAGGAGCCACACATATAGAAATTAATGCAAGTACGTCTTGAGAAACTGAGCCAAAGAAGAGTGACAAGGTAAAGTTGCATGAAGTTGTTAGAAGCCTACAATGTACAAAGACACTCGTGGTAGACGAAAAGTCCTAAACAATGGTATGATCTTGTTCCCGAGAAGTATCAGTACATACATATCTTTTGTCGACACACGTGGCATGCCCATGTAGTTAACAGAATATAGATTATGCTTGGGAAAAAAATATGTGGATAATAAGTCTCTAGTTATTGGTCCTATCAAATGCGTAGATCAAAAGTATGTACGACCAGCTTAAATTACAATTTAAGTTTAGTCAAACATGCACATAGATATGCTAGAAGTGCATGATTCTTTATCAACATCTGCATGTTGCATGAATTTAGCCCATACATAGGTGCTGAAGATGATATATAGAACTCCTTGGTACAATGTAAACTGACAGGATTTTGCAATATTTGTTTTATCTTGATCACACGCGATACTGAATGACAATAAACAACAAAACATCATGCTTAAAAAAAAGTATAGCCTATACCTTGGTGGTGATGCTGCACGATCCCCTGAGAAGAATAACTTCCCCTCGAAGCTATTTCAAATCACAAGCCATTAACAAGGCTCTATTCCTCTTTACAATTTCCAATGATGAACTGGAAGCTCAAAATTACCACTTCTAGCATAAGAACTACAGTGAAGGCATCCATATTTTTATTTCATTCACAAGGTATCATATAAAATAGCTGAAGTGTAATTTCCCCAGCATACAACATCCACACACAGTGGTCTCTCAACACTATTTGAACACGATCAATCCTCATATTTGGTGAGATTCAAAAGTTAAAGAAAGAGAGGTCTGAAATACAACTAGTTTAATGGTCTCTGAAGAAATAAGTACTTATGTTAGAATATTTTTCATCACTATGGTCAAGGGATTCAGGGAATCCAGCTTCCGATTGTTTCAATTGTTCTTCCCTCTTTGTGCTCAAAGCTTCTCTGACAGTTAACTGCACATCCCTTTTTATTGATGCATTGGCTGAATTCTGCATTAGCAAGTTCCTTCGGACTCGTCTTGCATTTAAAACTCCGGCAGCACTTCTAAGATGCACATGAATCTCTTTTAAAAATATTGTAAGGAACTATTGGAATTTATAATTCCAACAAGACTTCCAACATGCATGTTTAGAAATAAAAAGGTAGCTGCATATTAATTTAACAAATTTTCTGCATTCACAAGAACACTGAAAGTACATGCATCTAGGACACTATAACCACTCTTTTCGCTTTATTTCAATTTGCCAGTATTTCCAACTAGACTTTGTAATTTCGAAATTATCCCCTTTCTTTGTTACTGACCTTTGACTAAATTGGGTTGCCAAGTACATTATCAGTTTTCTGGAGCTAAATTATCCTAGCACGAGCAATGTCATCTTAAATTTTCTCCACGTCCTTCCACTTTCTTCGTTGATCTACTCCAAATGGTTGTACTGCTTTCTTGATGAAATTCATCCAAACAGAATTATTTTACTGCTGTCCTGTCTCAAGTAAAGTGCTCTCAGGAAGCATTCCGGATGTTTTTTTTTTACCCATGCAGCCATACAGCTTTGGATAATGCGAGTATGTTATTACTGATATTGTTGTTGCTGTTTTAGGTTTCATACTTACAATTACTGCAGGTTTGCGTGTTGGTTCTCACAGTAGGCCTTGCTTCAACCTATCGGAAAGCAATTGGGAACTTTTTTTCGCCTACACATATCTTTATCATTTCGAGAACTTAGCCTAAAATTTTGACCACCATCCTTAGAAATTTAAACAAGAAACTATTTCGTGAAGTAAATCGGAGTGTGCATTCATTCACCTTCAATTTTTCCGTGTACTTTGAAATTCAAAAATTAGACAGACAAATTTTAGTTAATGATATAACAGACAGAACCATGACATAATTCTCTCTTATGCATACACGATTAGCATGCACATAAAAAATAATTGTTCTGCCTTATCTGATATTCGTTTTCTTGAATATATAACCATAAAATAAAAATTTCTCTCTTCAATAAACTGAATTTTTTTCCACTAAAATTCTAGTTCAGTCAGGGATTGATAAAATAGAAATGATATATGTGGCGGCATGGAACTTAGTTCAAAAGATGACAATGCATAAATGGGGAAAAAAAGAAAACAGTTTTTAAAGATGCAGCGTCAAGAATTACATGCTTTTCCAATTAGAATTGGATTCTAATGAAGTTAATTAATTAGATGTATCAGTCTTAACTTAGTATCTCCTTCTATCATTATGTTCTTTTACACTATGAGACTAAGATCATACATTGTTCAGGTAATATCGTTACAGAAATAGTATATCACAGTAAACCACAACTGACAAATTGGATAGTTACCAAATTATTATCACGGTTTTCATCCTTTAGGAGGCGAGGATCGTCCAACACGTCATGACTGCTCTTGATCTTTGTATTGACAGCTGCCAGTTCCTTCTCATCTTCTTCAGGTTCTTTTCCAAATGACAGCAAGTTCAATTTTCTGCACAACAAACCCCAAAAGGACATACATAGTTAAAATTTTACAGCAATAAGTTTCACTATTCAAGCAACTATGTCTTTCGCCAAGTCAAGAAAACGAACTTAGTTGCTTTCTGCTTTGTATCTCTCTTTCCACCATCCAATGTTGACGGCAAAGTCTTTGAAGGTGCTACTCTTGGGACAATATCATCAAATGGATTCCATAATGCCTATGAAATGGTTCCAAGAAGAAAATATGGCAGCAATCTCAATGTAGAATTCTATCATTGCTAAAGTGAAAGAGAATAAGATCAAATAAAAATAGCCAAGCATCAATAAGAAATGCAACAAAGAACACAATAAGAAATGTCTGATATATTCATATTGTCACAGCAAGAACACAATGCAACGTGTACAAATGAAAACCAACCACTATTTTTTTTTTTTCAATGGGAACAACCTATTAATGCTAAGATGAATACATTAACTTCAACCGTATCAGAAAAAGGATAATTTCATTTTAATCCCTTGAAGATAGAGCAAAATTCTATTGTATATGGGCTGTGCCTATGCAAATTAAAGGAATTTTTGACTTTATATACTCTCTCAAACGGACAAGTGTGACTGGATATCCACAAAAACAAACACTAAAGTACAAAATTTCATAACAAGAGCAGATACTTTAGTACCTCAACTGATAATATTTTTGGCGGATCTAATGGTCAGTCATCCTTATCAGCTTTACCTCTCCTAGCCTTGGGAGATTATATATTGAATCTCCAGTTACCTATAAACAAAAATTTGAGTCACGTCACAATTAAAAATTCTTCAGAAACGATGAACAAAGTCTTTTTCCTGATAAATATGAATGTGATTACTTTTCCAAAAATTGTATGCTTCTTGTCAAGCCATTCGCAACGATCCAACATCATGAAGAATTGGCTTCCATTTGAATTTGGCGAGCTAGCACCAGCACATGCAACCAAACCCCTGTGTTTGAATCTTAGACGAGAATGGAATTCATCAGTAAATACCTCACCATAAATACTTTCACTGCCTGAATGCAAACGGTAATGGAAACATGCATTTGAAGTATACAGGAGAAAAATGAACTCACCCTTCGGCCCAGGGAATTTTTTTTTTCCTGTCCTATTTTACCTGGCATGATTTTCACTTTAAAGTTTTATTTCAACAACCCCCACACCCCTCAAAAACGCAAAATTTATGAAACATTTTTTTTGTTATGATTGATACCACTTGTTGTGACACCAATCACCGATTTGAGATATTGAAATTATATGACAAAATATGAAGCATTAGATCAAGAATAAAATAAAAAAAGAACATTGTAGATGAATTAGGAGATTTTATTGACTCAATAATAATGAAAAATGAGAAAAAATTATAATGATTCTAAAAGCCAGTAATCATATATCTCACACCATAAGAAATTGTATAGAAGAGCCTAATATTTATAGGGAACATATAGGAGACATTCAAAACCCTAATCGATGGGTTGTAGTCGAAGTAGAATGCTAAAAATGTGTTAAAACACGAAACAAGCTTGGATCGGATAACAATGTCGCTCGCGCGACAGGCGAGCGACAGTCCCGTCGCTCGAGCGACACGGCAGCACCGTGGGCGACAAGTCTCGGGTTAAAAACCTGTAATTGTTGCTTGAGCGGTAGGCTAGCGAAAATGCGACTACTTTTCTTTCCGGTCCATAATTTCAACCTCTTCAAGTTTGATACAAATTCCAACTACCAATGGGCTTCCAAAATAGAACTTCAACTTGATATAGAACTCCAATAACTTTCCAATTATGAAATCTCCTTGACTTGCACTTCATTTAGAATTCTTCAATTACTTCGACAATTCCATTTCTTCGCCCATACCAACAAAACTATGAATGAACTAATTATGCACGCATAGGTATTCATACTAACTGCCTGTTAAAAATCTACCCCTTTCAATTTTATTTTATTTCTGAATAAGTGAACTGCTATTACTGAGCAAACCATAAGATGTTAAATCAGACCAATTGAACCATCAAATAGAGTTGCATTATATAATTACTCAGTCGCAGTACGGTACTTCCTAACTCTGTCATGTATGGGGATATACACACAAACACACGTGTAAATAAATATGTATGATGCATATATATAGATAAAAATTATCAGAAATTGCTGTACCTTGGCCTATGCCGGTGGGGTCACCTCCCTGTACAATGAATGATTTGATGACGCGGTGGAAGATGGTGGTGTTATAGTAACCCTCGATGCAGAGCTGGACAAAATTCTGGACCGCCTTAGGCGCCTTTTTCGGCCAAATCACGATGCCCAACGCGCCTTACGACGTCGAAACTATCACCTTCCCCTTCGTCGGAGGCTCCAATACGTACACCGTCGACGTATTTTCCAATTGCAAGTTATTTTGATAATAATTAATCAGTGCTACTGATTTTGTGATTCCTCACTCGATCTGCCAATAAATCAATAAACGTCGGGAAAGTTTGTCAGCTTTGTGAAGAATATTTTTGTCCGGTTAAATTTTCAGTATCGGTCCCAATATATTCCTCTAGAGTCAAGTTAGTCTCAAAGTTTCAAACACGAGCAAGTTAACTTGTCATACAAAGCTCATGTTTGGCCTCCATTTCTTCTTCTTCTTATTATTATTTTTATTTTTATAAACTCATTTTCAACCTTTATTTCATTAGATGCATAACTTTAATCAATTTTTCAATTATACATTTCATCAATCTTTATTAAAATCTACTAAAAATTTGATTTTTAGTTAAATCAAACATGGCAAAGTCTCTTTGTACTGAAAAAAATAATTTCCAGCACAGAGGTGGAGCCCAACGAGGTCCAGTATAGGCACAGGCTTTGCACTGAACTTTTGGGCCCAACCTAATGGCCTAATTGAAATTACATCCACACAAGTATTTAAAATTTTCAATTCAAAAATCAGGTTTGAAAATTATTTATACAAAAATCAGGTATCTCATTTTAAATATTAAATATTAATTTATTTTTATCTAAATTATAATTAATCAAACCCTAAAAA
>CAIGRB010015287.1:4864-21470 GCA_903798255.1 Fraxinus quadrangulata
TCAAATGTATTAGCAGTTGTCACTAACATACTTCATTCTTGTTTTGACAACAATTACGAATAAAGAAATAGGCGCGATTCCCTCATGCTTACACTAAAATAGTTTCTAGCCTTTATTTTTGATAATTCTGCCAAGTCGTAATTTTTACCCTCACGAGGTCCCCTCCTCCCAAAACCAATCACCCCGCACGCGCGCGCACACATAACACACACACACACACACACACGCGCACGCGCACACACACACACATATATATATGTGTGTGCGTGTGTGTGTGTGTAGTGGTTCAAATAGTAGAGATAATATGTCAAACATTTTTTGAAAATGATAATGAAAAATTAGATAAAAATCATGCATCTGCATTAGAGGATTTTTACTTCAAATAGCTCAGATAGAGCAAAGAATTCAAAATTGGAATATCTCAAAGGTAGACAAATGTTCTATATATGACATAGAAAATCTTGATTTTACTCAAAATTATGTTATCAAAACTTTAGAGCAAACTATTCTTATTAAAAATCAAACTGTTTCTATTAATCTTTTTTCAAAAGAAGTTATTCAGACCCACAAGAAGAATTTTAAATATCTTTATGTTAGACTTGTTCAAATTGCAGTCAAATATTTATTTAGACTTGATCTAGACATTCATGTTCTTCTAACCTTAAGAGATACAAGATTCTTAAGATTTGAACATTCATTACTCTTCATGCTCGAGTCTAATATAATTTATAAAATATCTAACTTTAATCCAAACCAGGGACATGTATCAAATATAATTGAACGACATTTCAGGAAAAAAATATAAAATAAAAATTCTTACATTCATGTGATCACATTTACATTTTAATTTTTTTAGCATTTATGACCTCATTGCTTAGATCAAATGTATTAGCAGTTGTCACTAACATACTTCATTCTTGTTTTGACAACAATTACGAATAAAGAAATAGGCGCGATTCCCTCATGCTTACACTAAAATAGTTTCTAGCCTTTATTTTTGATAATTCTGCCAAGTCGTAATTTTTACCCTCACGAGGTCCCCTCCTCCCAAAACCAATCACCCCGCACGCGCGCGCACACATAACACACACACACACACACGCACGCGCACGCGCACACACACACACATATATATATGTGTGTGCGTGTGTGTGTGTGTAGTGCTTCAAATAGTAGAGATAATATGTCAAACATTTTTTCAAAATGATAATGAAAAATTAGATAAAAATCATGCATCTGCATTAGAGGATTTTTACTTCAAATAGCTCAGATAGAGCAAAGAATTCAAAATTGGAATATCTCAAAGGTAGACAAATGTTCTATATATGACATAGAAAATCTTGATTTTACTCAAAATTATGTTATCAAAACTTTAGAGCAAACTATTCTTATTAAAAATCAAACTGTTTCTATTAATCTTTTTTCAAAAGAAGTTATTCAGACCCACAAGAAGAATTTTAAATATCTTTATGTTAGACTTGTTCAAATTGCAGTCAAATATTTATTTAGACTTGATCTAGACATTCATGTTCTTCTAACCTTAAGAGATACAAGATTCTTAAGATTTGAACATTCATTACTCTTCATGCTCGAGTCTAATATAATTTCAAATGATTATCCAAAAATTTCAATTAACCTTCAAGATGGAGCTATTTTGAACGCTCTTAATCTCCAAATTCAAACCAAAAATTTTGATGTTGATGATCTATCAAAAGCTTCTGGTTCAGCTTCTTTATCAATTTGATAATGAGTTTTTGGAATATTATGATTGAAATCAACTTCTTTTAAAACAAAAACTTTTAATCGATTGTCAACATCAAAATTCTTAGTTTGAATTTGGAGATTAAGATCATTCAAAATAGCTCCATCTTGAAGGCTAATTGAAAATTTTAGATAACAATTTGAAAATATAGAACCACTCTCGAAATTAGACTTGAGCATGGAGATTAATGAATGTACAAATTTTAAGAGTCTTTTATCTCTTAAGGTTAGAAGAACAGGAATGTCTAGACCAAGTCTAAACCAATGTTTGATTGTAAATTGAACAAATCCAACATGAAGATATTTAAATTTCTTCTTGTGGGCCTGAATAGTTTCTTTTGAAAAAAGATCAATAGAAAAAGATTGATTTTTAATAGAAATACTTTGCTCTATTGTTTTGATAATATAGTTTTGAGTAAAATCAAAAATTTCTATCTCATAGATAGAATATTTGTCTACCTTCGGGATAGTCCAATTTTGAAATCTTTGCTCTATCTGAGCTATTTGAAGTTCATTTGAAGTAAAATCCTCAGATGTGAAGCATGATTTTGATCTAATTTTTCATTGTCATTTTAAAAAAGGTTTGACATGTTATCTCTACTATTTGAACCATTACCTTTGTTAAACTAGTTTGACATAATATACATAATTAAATAGAAGCAAGAAAAACAGTAATCTTACTATTGAAGACAAAATGCTACAAGGTGGATTGATGCTATGCAGAGCCTACAACGGGATCACCTAAACGCCGACTCTGGCAACATGGCTGACCAATGATTTTTAGACGTTCATGCAAGACACCAACTTAACCTTTTACACTGTGTAAACAATAGTTTGACACTGTAGACTCACTCTAATCTCTTATGGCTTTGATACCAAAATGGCACAGGGATAGGAGAGAGTGATGCAAGAGTATGGAGATATGGGGAAAATGATAATTTATTGGATAAAATTTTGATTTACAAGTTTGAAAACTCAAATTGAAAATTACAATTGAAAATTTTAAAGAAAACTTTAAAATTACAAGAATAATCTAAAACTTTGTTGAAGGTGAATATCTCCCGCTATTTCACACTTAAAGAAGTTTTCTATCTTCAACATTATTTTATAATAAAACTTTGGATTTCAAAACTTCTTGAATTTAATTAAGGAATCTTGAAGGACGATTTGGAGAACAACAAAATATGTCATCTGTTATCTGTCTACCATGCTTTTTGAAAATGATTG
This sequence comes from Fraxinus quadrangulata, assembly GCA_903798255.1. Taxonomy (NCBI): domain Eukaryota; kingdom Viridiplantae; phylum Streptophyta; class Magnoliopsida; order Lamiales; family Oleaceae; genus Fraxinus; species Fraxinus quadrangulata. Next base: position 7,853 of record CAIGRB010015287.1, read on the forward strand.
TCCTTTCAACCAGCTTTTTGAAATTATGGACTATTACTTTAATAAAGTAACTAAAGTTTTTTGTCCATTTTTTTATTGTCGACAATGGTAGCAAGAATAATTTATTCGGTGGTAAACACATGTTGAAAAGAGATTCTTTTGATTTTTGAGCCATGTATTCTTTTAATTCATTAAGAAAATTGGGTCCACCCAGTCATTTGGAAGGAGTATTCCTTTGAGTTTTTTTTCTTCAATTTGATCATCAATATTATGAAGACCAAAACACATGTTTTCATTGCTTTGTTCATAATCTGATGTATCATCTTGAGAAGAACTACATTCTTTCAATTCTGACTTCTTTGATGAGGCATTAGCCTAAAAAGCAACTCTTTCCGAAACAACTTGAAGTCCTTCCATAGTTTTGCATTAACTGAACATAGCTATGAGTCTTGATTTTTCAACGAAGAAGTCGGCAATTTTGTCAAGTTCATTTTTTGATAATTTTGGGATGCCTGCATTTTTTTGTTCTTGAATCCAAGAATTCGCTTATTTAGAGCAACAATTTGTATCATAAAATTTTAATCAGCATCTCCGAATAATCTTTTTAGCATTATATTCGGATCCTGGTTTTTGGAAATTTTGATAGTCCCAACAGAAAATCCATGAGACCTTGAGGTGATGAACGAATTGAAGTATAAGATTTTCTTGAGGTTTTAAAAAGGTTTTTACCTCTTGTTTGAAATGTTCGAACTCTTTAAGAGCAAGACTAGGTAAAATATTTTCTTCAAGTCCAAAATACTCGAACCAGTTTTGAAACTATTTTGAAAAATTTGGAGAACAATTTTGATTAAAAAGTATAAACTAAGAATGAATAACTGGTCTAAAGTAAAAAATATTAAACTGGGCTTTTTGGTAATCAGAATAATTGAAAAGAGATTCAAATAAATCGTCTTTTGAGAGATGCATTCGCTTCTCTTTCCATGGATCCTGTCCCCAGTTTTCAAATGACAGTACCCTGTTGATTTAAAGTTTTGCAAAATCAATATGATTTTTCTTTCGGGAATTTTGAGTATGAGCTAATATAGCCGATCCAGACTTCATGAGGATGACTTATAATAAGCTTTAGTTTTCTTTATTTTTTAGGCATAAATTGAAAATTTGATAGAAAGATACTTTGAAGACATTTTTCAAGGGAAGAATATCGATAAATCCAAGATGTTTCCATCTCGAAAATAGGAATATGAATATTTTTGGTAAAGTATTGAAATGATGGAGGAGGGTTAATATCTGGTAATTTGCCGGATCCAATTTTGGAGAGCCTTTATGAAATTTGAAGGTTTTTCTTCTAAGGTTTTTGAGTGGTTTTGACAAAAGGAATTTCGAAGCTAGGGTTGTTTTTGAGTGGTGGAAGAACTATGTTCTTCATTTTTTGATCATTTGAAAGAATTTTGAATATAATCCTCAATAGAAATGATTGGTATTGAAACCTTATTTTTATTCTTCTTCTTTGAACATGAAGAATCCATCTCTTTGAAAATTTCACCCAATGTGAATAATTCTCTAATTTTCTCTCCCAACTTTCTCTCTTTATTTTGTAAGAATTCTCTAGTGAGGAGGTCTGCAAGTTAGTTTGATGATCCTTGTATATATAGCATTTCAAAATCAAAACAAGATAGAATTGATTGCCATCTTGCAAAAATTTCTTTGAAACATAATTTTTTACGTCTTTTTGTAGGACATCCTTTGATGCTTTACAATCTGTTTTTAAAACAAACTTTTTATTAATTAAATCATCTTAACATTTTGAAATACACAAAACAATTGATAAAATTTCTTTTTTGATAGTAGAGTAATTGTTTTGAGGACCAGTCCAAACAGCTGAGTGGAATCTAACTAACTATCTTTAACTAGACTCTTTTAGAATCTGTTTGAGGACACCACAAAAACCAATATCCGAAGCATCAATTTCAATAATAATTGAGGCAGTGAGGTCTAAAATTTGAATAATTCTCTAATCTTCTCGCACGACTTTCTCTCTTTATTTTGTAAGAATTTTCTAGTGAGGAAGTTTGCAAGAAAATTTGATGATCCTTATATATATAGAATTTCAAAATCAAAATAAGATAGAATTGCTTGCACACTTGGAGGTGAGGTAGTGGTGGCAACCGAGCCGAGCGGTAAAAAACGAGCCACGAGCCGTTCGGGTTCGTTAAAAAGACGAGCCCGCGCCGAGCAGAGCTCGGTTCGTTTTTGACGAGCGGCTCGTTTTTTTTATATTTTATTTTATTATATAATATAACTATACCTCGACCTTAAAAAAAGGCGAACTCACGAGCCGAGCTCGGCTTTGACTCGGCTCGTTACAAACAAGCACGAGCTCGGCTCGTGATATGGGCTGAGCCGGCTCGGGTGGGCCCATTGCCATCTCTAAGGTGAGGGTTATTAGAGTAGGTGAGCAAAACTGTATCAAAACTTTCCTTCACTTCCTTATTTTACAAACTAAATTTAAAACTAAAGTTATGGTAACCAAACTTTTCGTTAGATCAAACCACGCTACCCCCAAGTTAGTGATCAGTCACAAAAGAGTTGAGTATAACATTTACTTCAGAAAAACATAATAGTGGTACAAACTACACGAAATGAATGTTAAGCCTCTGTTTGCTGCCCATTTTTTAGCTGTAGAAAATGAATTTTGCGATCGTTGGAGCACCAACTTCAAGAATAATGTGAGATGGAAGTCAACAATTCCGACAAAGTGAGGCCCTACAATTGTAGTATGTTTTCTAAAAATGGAGAGAAAATACGAAACAAACAAATACTAAATGTTATTTGCTTTCATTTTTAAAGACGTACTTTCCAACGAAAATGAATGTCGTACAATTATTAAACTAGTTCGTCTGCGTGTTTTTCACAGGTGATTACATTGCCCTCTTTTTTACTTTTGTAATAGAATTACTTCGTTGTCAGAAAATCCGAATGTTAAATGAATGTCACTGAACCAATGGCTAATCCTTAAACGATTAAGCATCACCTTTGAATAGTTCAAACCATTTACCATTTTCAAAATTGATTTACCTTCATTAACGAATTTTTCATAGGTTAAAGGTCGAAACAATGTGATACTCTTTCACCTATGACTTATCTCTTATCACTAGGTGAATGATTGATACTTTTATTAGTTATTAAATTTAATTAATATCAACAACGGATTCACCTCATGTGGAGAATGAATTTTATGGAGAAAGAAAAAATATTAGACGTTGAATAAAGTTAAATTAGTATTATAAAATTAAAACTGATGATTATCAAATACGCATATGTTGTCTATTAAAACATTAAACATAAATAACTATACTAAATAAGTTAATAATTTTGCTATTTAGATACTATGATCTAAAGATCTTCGACGTAAGTTCTAGTTACACGCAAAAATGAATAAAATCTCTAGATCATAAAATAATTTTTTTAATTGATTATTTATGTTCGAAATCAATTTTTTTTTATTATAGAAGTATCAAGAAGAAGGAATCTGAAGAAAGTATCAACAGCAGATATATAACTTTGGCTGCTGGGGGAGGGATATTTGTGCCATACAAGCAATCATCCGGTGGAGATGTGAGCGTAATGGGATCATGTTCGAGTTTAAAAGTGAAATGTAGTGGCGGTAGGGTACATCAACGCACCTGGAAAGCAAAGGTACTATTGGTCCTCGTAACTACACTAGAGATTTATCAATGCACTCCATCAGTTTGGAGGAAAACAAGGCGAGGGTCATAATTTTTAAAGGAAATTATATGACTTTTCAGCTCAGATTCATCTTGTTTATTATGATCAAAACTTGAAGTATGAAATCAACCATAAGTCAACATTTTCTCGGTTTTACAAATTGATATATTTTTGTTCGGATAGAAGATTGAGAGTACGTGAGTTTTGGAAAAATAGTTTGAATTTATGGTAGAAATTTGAAGATATAAAGACGGCGTACAGAGAGAAAGAAAGAGAAAAAGGGCAGAGAGAGAGAGAGAGAGAGAGAGAGAGCTCATAAAAACCTGTTTGCTGGAGTAAGTAAAAGGAGCTTTTTGGGATATGACGAGTATTAATATGATGGGCATAATTGTCATTTTAGTCAAGTGATGTTGAAGTTGTGGTGGGTAGAAGGAGAGATCAATTGGCCTTTATAGTCGCACTGTCTCTGTGGAATACTCGGCCAAACCCTTTTAAATAGTCATGTGACAATTGCAAAAAATTTTAAATTCAAAATTTTTAACACTGTATGAACAAAAGTCAACATATAAAATGTGGATCCCGGATAAAAGTGTGTGTTCATTGTATGTGTACCATTAATGACGGAATTGGCCACTCTTTTTTAAGTAGTCACATAACACTCGTATAAACGCATCTCATTTTCAATTTGATTACCTGTCCAAACAAAAGTTACATGAGTCCCATACTTTGGTGTACAACAGATGAGTGTACATTATTATTGCACTGTCAATGATGAAAACCAACCAAATTCTTTTTAAATAACAATGTAGATCATCAAAACATGTTTTGTTTGATATTTTTGAATATCCGACTAGACAAAAGTTTATTTAAAAGAACATTGATCCCATACATTGGGTAAACAATAAATGCGTGTTCATTATAGTTGTGCATTTGAAGACACAAAAGACAAAACACTTTTGAAGTTGTCGTCATTCGAAATTTTTGCATAACATTGATTTTTTAATGCATATACTCCTTCAATAACTTTTTTTGTGTTGAACTAGGAACGCACAACACATGAACATAGTGGCAGATATTTTCTATCGTCAATACATTAGTACAATTGTAGCTTATGTGTTTTCATATTTTAAAAATGCCGTATAATTACATCATTATAAATATTGTCAAATACATCATTCTCAATATATATATATACATGTTACCAAATTAATTTTGGTACATGTGATAGATAATTATGCTTCAAAAAAATTTACTACTTTCACTAACGTTTTGAAAAATTAAGCATTCGTGCTGATAACGTGCTATAAAAAGAGAGAATAAGAGAAGACAATAGACTTGCGTGTGTTTTATTAAGAATCAAAACCCTATATTTATAAGTAAGAATCAGGAATACAATAATAATAATTTTTAGAGCTGTAGAAGTACAAGCGTCATTCACATTAAACCCTAATTTACTTTCCTTTTACACCAGCTATAAGAATTTTTTTTATTTTTTTTAGGCCCTTCAGTTCTTGAGGCTAAAGGCAATGGCCTAGTTTACCTTCGATCAGGGCCGGGCCTAGGTTCGCGTTCACTTAGCGAAGGCGTAGACATAGCCTACAATGTCATGTTCTCTACCGCCACTTGAGCAACGGCGATGCCTCGTTTGAGAGAAGACTTTTGTTCGCTTGAGTGAACGACACTTAACTCCAAATCCTTTTTTATTTTTCTTTTCATATCTTTGGTTTTTGGGGCTCGACTCTTCACTTCAACACCTCAATTCCCTTTTAATTCCTCTCATTTTCATCTTCTTTGATATCAATGCACCTAAGGCTTGGCGTCATCCTACAGAAACAAAAACAGACCAAAAGTCGAGAAATCCAATCCGAAACATCAAGAAAAACCTCGAGAGAGGTTGAGATAAATGTAAAATTCACACGCTTATCAATAGGTACTGTCTTTTATAACGTACTACCTGTCAAATTTTAAAACTCATCTCATTCCTAAAATAAGATTATATGTGTCTAGCTCTATTGATTAAGACTAGATTGCAGAAAAACGAAACGCATGATGACGACTGCGGGATGATACACATTATTTCTAGAAGAAATAAAACACGAATAGATGTGGAAAGATGCAATAACAAATAAGCTTTTTACAAATTCAATAATTAGTTTTTAAGTAGCTAATTATCTATTGATTCCAAAAGCATTTTGAAAAAAATAAAATTACATAGATGCCCTTTAGTGAAATTTTTTACTTCATAATTTTATATAGGTTAGTTATATTGGTACCATAATTTTTTGTTACGCTATATTTTAATTGCAGTCAACCTCATTAATCTTTGCTTGTTGTAGCAATTATTTTTAAAAAAAATTTCATCGAATTCTCATTTTCAACATTTAAATTAGTATATTTTATCCTTAATGATGATTTATGTCAAAATATTTTATTTTCATGCTTTGAAATGTGTCAAAATCTTTGTACTTTTTTTTTATTATTATTTTTTAAAATGTGATGGAAATATAACAACTTATACGTTATTTCAACGAACCTTCTAAACATAAACTGTCATCAAATACAAAACGTGTTTAACTAATGAAAAATTTATAGATAAGAATGCCTATCATTAGGGATATAAACGCTGTAAAGAGTAAAGGTTGAGAACTTTCAGTATACTTAACCCATGTTTGGTCCGAATTAAAATTCAATTTTAATCCAATTCAAAGTCAAACAATCAATATTAACCACATCTTTTATGGATCCCACAACTTTTCAACCACACATTTCAAAAATTTCTATCAAAATCTATTAAAAATATAATACAAACAATAAAAAATATGGTATGACTATGATTGCCCTTTTATATATCAAATGATTTACTCATAAATTATATTTTACTTATACGTAATTTTTATAATTTTCATAGTTGGAAGTCTATTATTTTTATAAACAGATAATTCGTTTTTGATTACCAACGGATACATTGGTAATTTCGTATATCAGTTGGTAATTTTCGTAGGTGAAAAGTTTATTTTTAGTAGTGAGATACATGTGTCCCTCAATCTGTTCAATAGTGTTTTGAGGGTCTAAAACAGTTAAGAATATGCAAGGGATAAGTTTCTATTCTAAAAATGGTCATTTGTCGTCATTTAGAGGGTTAGTTGTTGACACCTACTACTCTCTGATGTTTTCTAGAACATTCTACTATCCAGGCATCGATACCTTTAGGTGTGGTGTCGACATCTAACAGTATTGATAATAAAATTTGGTGTAAAACAAACTGTTAGAATTAGGGTGTGACCAGTATTCTATTTTGAAGATAATTGAAAATTTTAGTTAACATCGAATTTAAGAGTAATTCTATTTGTTGGAATGCTTTTGAAATTCTATTCGAACTTTATTTGAGAAATTTTAGTTGAACTTCTATTTGGAAGTCCAATTGAAAACTGAAATTTGTGTTGAATTTGAAGAAATCAAGATATAGATTAGGGAGGACTTCTCGGCATAATTATGCTTACCGGCGCTCTCGAGCGTCGTATTCATCCGACCTATGCCCATTTTTGCGTTTTACGCATTTTGAACATTTCTTTCCATCTATAACTCTATTTTTAGAGTTTGAAATATCCCCTATATATATTTAGCTCTTCATTGTATTATAAATTAAATTAGACAAATAAGAAACACAAAATGGGCGAAGTGGGTTGAACCCAAGCTTAGGCTCTAAAATATGTTGCTTGATTAAATAAGTTCAATCCAATTAAATAGTTGATGTCGAGTCGGCAATATGTGACCCCTTCGTCATGAACGTGCAACGTAATTTGTAGGTGTAACAATAGTCCCCCAAGTCCAACCCACACATTCACGTTTGCTTTCTAACGCGGTGTTCAGTGTGCACACGTCTACTTGGATAAGAGGTAGTCGGGATTCTATTTGCTCATTTTTTTTGAGGTCAACAATTACAAATAAAATGGAAATTCAAACTTCATATGTAAACCAGTTCATGTAAAATTACGGAAATTCATAATTTTAGTCATAAACATTCAAACAAAAAAAAGAAAGAAAAAATGGTAGGTAGTCTAAGAATGTCTTCTCTCTTGAATATCAAGTCAAAGAATATCTAAGCAATTGAGATGAGAAATATTTATGCATAAAGATTCCAATTAAAACCCCTTTTGTGACTCAATAATGCCCAACAAACTTCTGAAAATGAATTTTAAACAAATAGTTGTAGACATAACAGGGTCTCTCAATCCATCAAAGGGTTGGCTTGCTTAAGCGAACCAAGGCAGCAAAATGTCTTGGTTCTCTACTCTCTAGCCTCATTTGCTTGGGTGTGCTCCTGTCTCTCCTTGGTGAGCCCCTTCTCTGTCCTTGTTCTAATGCTCCACATTAGACCAATGCAAGTTTCCATTTCACTTTTCATCGCAATTGTTTCGTGTCATCTAAGCTCTTGGATTTGTCCCTGACACAAGGAAAATGAAAAATGAAAAAATATCAATAGGATTTTGACTTAAGGTAGCTACCATAAGGGCCGATTTGGCTGGATTTTTTAAAAGTCAATGCTACTTTCGAGACTATGAAGATGCTTTTGAAAATATGCTTAGATAATTTTTTAGAATTACTTTATTTGTCTAGAATAATTTTTGGAGGAAGCTGGCTTAAGATAACTTTATCAAAAAGCTCTTTTACAAAAAATTATAAGCAAAAACAAAAGACATGAGAAGCTTTTGATGTTTTTCACGTGTATTTAATTTTTCTTCAATACAAGACCAATAATATAGAGACAGTTTTTCTTTCAAATATACTAGGAGTCTATATTTTCATATAAAAAAAAAAGTGTAAAAGAGAGGACGTGATTTTAAAATATAATGAAATCAAATCTTGGCCTAAAGTAACTTTATTAGAAAGCTCTTTTACAATAATTAGAAGCAAAAACAGAAACCATGAGAAGCTCTTGATGATTTCACGTGTATTTAATTTTTCTTCAATGCAAGACCAATAATATACTGCCGGTTTTTGTTTCAAATATACTAGAAGGAGGAGTCTATATTTTCATAAGAAAAATGTGTAAAAGAAAAGACAGGATTTTAAAATATAATGCATCTTATCTTGATACAATAAGTGAAGTCAAGTTTAATTTGGATTTATTGTTCCAATTAGCTTAGGAATCAATCTTTTTTTCCTTAGACCTTTAATTAATTAAAACGACATATTTAACCATCAAGCTCTTCTGTTTGGTGGCCATTTTTCGGAAAAAATATTGTTTTGAATAGTGAATTTTTGAAAAATGTGTGGTTAAAAAGTAGAAAAATTTTGGGTTTAACTGTAAATTATTTTATTTTGTGAAAGTGTGATTAAAAATGAATATGTAGATTTTAATTTATTTTATTATTTTTTTAAAGAATGAGGAACAAATATGGGCTAAATAACATAGTACACAAAATTGGAAGGCTGAGAAAACTCTAGAAGATTTTAAAAATTCTATACTAAAAGTTTATCTAGTGTTCATTGTTGTGCCATGACTCACGTGTGAACTCATCGACACATAATCTTGTCTTCTCGAAAAATTGATCTTTTTAGTTGTTTCATTGAAACATGTCTTAAGGAGTTAGGACATAATAAAATAATGATCCTAATAAACGAATCCTAATCCACCTTCCACAAACATTTGTTTAATCGGTGGAGAGTTTCAATTTACTCTTTGTAGTATGAAACGTGTTTTGGGGCCAAATATCGACTTCAATAACATCGTCATCATCAATAAAGCTTCATCAACACAGTTGTGACTTATTCACAGCGACACGCGAAAACCAATCCTTAAATCCATGTATCTAAGAAAGTAAAAAGCCACAATATAATTTAATAAAATTGAACATCAATGTCATTTTTCTCAACTTTTTTTAAAGGATTGGGTTCAACCTTCTAATAAGAAAATCAATTAGTGTCCACTAAGTGTAAGTTAAATCATAGTTATAAAACCTGGCCCGATATGGCTATCAGACAGAAAAATCGGAGGCCCGAACCCTTGACTGGGCCTAGCACATTAATTTGATAAGAATATACTTGATTTAGTCAAATTGGGCTTTGATCGAGTTAATCAGCGATTATCCAGCCTGGTTGACCGATTTGATTGGATTTTGAAATCCCCCTACAAAATTTTTGGATCCAAGGAAATTAAATCTTGGACCTCTAAAAAACACTGGGATCCTCATCACATGAATATACATTGTTTTAGTATTACTTGTTTGCAATAACTTATATTTATCTAATGAATCATCTATAATTTTTATAAAAATATTCTTTAAAAAAACTTTTGTCCAATCTTGTACATTATTTTATAGACTTAAATAATTCGTGAAAAATGAATTAAAAATTTTAATTTTGCCCATAAAAAAAATTTCTACTTTATATTTTTTTTATAGGTTTTTATGCAATGACCCGCCGGTTGAACCACTGGGTCACCGATTGAACCACTAGCTCATTGGTCCACTACATTGTCTGGGTCTGTGTTTAGGTCCATTCTGACAACTATGAGTTACACCTTTTGTAGCATTTCCATCACCTTCTTTGAATGACCCAATCCACAAGCTCAAGAGCAACATTGTTACACCCCAACAATACCTCCTTTTACATGAGGCTCTTCAAGATCCTAACTTTGATATCATTTGAAAGATCGAGTTTCAAGCATCACGTCTGAAAATCAATTGGTATCGATGAAGGTATGCTAAACAATTCATGACATTCTTACCACCATTATTTAAGTGATCAAATCCATAGATTTAAGAGAAACATGGTTGCACTCGATTATTTAGTTCAAAATTGCCATTTTACAGCTTTCAATCCGAAAGATAGATAACAATTTAGATGAATACTTCAAAAAGGTATCAACAATTTTTCTAGATGTGTGAAGAATATAGCTTGAAAATAAATGATAAGCACTGGTGTAAAAATGAGAATAAATAGATAAAAAGTAGGATTTTGAAATCCATTTAATGGGGGCCAAACATGGATTAAATTCTTTTCCAACGGTCATCGTTAACTTATTATTTTGAGCTCGTGTTTTCATAATTTTTAATTTGAAAGATACGTTGCGAAAAAATTAAGTTAATTGCTACCTCCCAGGATGTGTAGCAACAAGATGGGGTGAAGTTGGGTGGCCACTATCATCGATGTCCCTTAAGACATTTTCAGGTAGTGTGATGTGATTGGGGTGGGGGAGCGGGTGGAAGTTGAAAAATCTCCATTTACAACCTTGTTTGTTAAATTATTTATTTTTACTATTTTTAAAATTTTAAAATACTATTAAAAAAATAAAAAAGGAAATAAAGGACCAAAAATTTCCTATCCCTACCCATTGAAAAAATTAAGCCCCTGTTTGGTATAGATTAGAATGAGATTTTTAGTAGATCTTGAGAAAAATGATGAAATGAGTGGTTGAAAAGTTATGGATCTCATGAAATGTGTGATTAAAATTAAAATTTTAATTTGAACCAAAAATTAGCTATATATAAGCAGGGAACCTCGTGTGGGTAAAAATCAGGACTTGACAAAAATATGAAAAATAGTGTACAAAGTATTTTGGTGTAGGCATGAGGAAATCAGGCCTATTTCTTTATTAATAATTGCTGTCAAAACAGGAATGATGTATGTTTGTCAACTGGTGATACGTTTGACCTAAGCAATGAGGTCATAAACGCTAAAAGATAAAATGGAAACCAAGTTATCACATAAATATAAGATTTTTTTTATTTTTTCTGAAATGTGGTACAATTATTTTTTTCATAAATATGTTTAACCTTCTAAAAATTCAGATAGAAATTATCAATATAAAATTTCATATGAATAATTCCTGATCCCATTTTGAGATGGCACGTAACGTGAGGGCAAAGGGAAGGTAAATTGTAGAGAGCAAGGTTTTTTTTTTTTTGGTTTTAATTAAAAGTAAAAGTGCAATAGCCATTTTAGTTGAACTTTTTCACACCTACCATACTTGTAGAAATTAATAAAGTGATCCTTTACCAAAATAACATCTTCAACAGAGGGGATAAATCCATCTCCAAAAGTATTTTAAAAACATTAGCTTAAATAACAAGAAAGGTTGTACCATAAGTTTGTAGGATATTTTTTTTATACCTAATAGAACATGGAAGCTAATTTCTATATCAACTTCCCAAATGCTCAAATAGAACATGGAATTTACAGCCCTTTCCTATGAATTTCCTTTATATGTTACTCAAATATCTTCAATATTAGCACGTTAAGAAACACAAAGATAATTCTAAAGATATTGTGCGGATCGAAAAAGCTATATGACAAAATAAGATATTATACCGATCAAAAAGTCCATATGAAAATATTTTTTGTGATATCCCTTTATTCAAAAGTCTTCTTATGCTTGTTAAGAAACACAGAGACTATTAAACAATAGAAATCGTTAATCATAAGCTGATTATAGAAAATAATGTTAAGGAAAACAATAATTGACGAGCAAGAACTCGAAAAAGTAATAATAAACCTAGAACTCACAAGTGCATAAGAATACAAATGCTTATCTCAGGTTTCCTTTTTTTTTTTTTTTTTGTGCTAAAAAGTTACTTTTTTCAAAGTTAAGACATTATTTATAAATACATCCCTAATAGGATTCACAAATACTAAAAGGAGTTTTGGATGGAGCGAGTACTTCGGCCAAAGAAAGCTTCGAATGGAGCGAGGCTTCAGCTAAAAGGAGTTTCGGATCAAAGGGCATCTGCTTCTTCTTTGACTTCTTTATTTTGACCGATTGTGTCTTTATTGACTTAGTCAGTGTTGACTTACATCTCGACGTGGACTGTGACGAGATCTTCAATTGGAGCCTTGACAAGGAGGTGCAACAATCTTCATAATTTTTAATGAGAGTCCAAAATAAGATATATCAATTTTCCTCAAGTTTTATCGACTCTAACGCATTACCAGAGCATTTAATCCAACGTTTGGTTAAGCTCACAATAGCTTCCATTTTGTAGAGGGTGGCCTTCTGTTGCTAGTCCAATTAGGTCTATTTTCACAAATTTTAAATGGTTACCTTAAAATTAGCCATTTGATTAATCACTCGATAGTCTACACATAACCACAAGCTACTGTACTAAAAGGGGAGTCGGCTTTTTAGCAATAACTCATCACTAGATATTCATATTCAAGTTTTCCTACTAGTAATGCGCTATGCTCTTCAGACGAGCTCTTGCATGCACTATATCCTACTTATTATTTACACCCTGATATACATAATGCTCAAATGACATTTTATCATTAGTCGGTGGAAAAATATTTTTTCTTGTCGGCCAATAATAAAATGTCATTTGAACATTATGTACACCAAGATATAAATCTTGATATATATGTAGCAAAACTTTTATTTCAAAATATGCAATGGAGAAGAGGTAATTCCTCTTAACCACAAGTTGAGGAATCTGGGTTTCAGTGATGCATGTAGAAGAATTGAAGAAAAGTATGGACTCCAGTTAATCGTGAGATTCTTATTTTATTGATAAATTATATGGCTTGTAATCAAGAATAGTTGAGATTTTTTGCTTATACGAGTTTTTTTAGTACTATCTCAAGACAGTTGCGTCTATACAAGAGAATGATTCCTTCACCCAATTAAACAATTTTATTTTGATTGAGCATGTGAGCCTTTAAAAATGATTATAGAAAATATGTAGTACTTTGCATGAAGGAATATGTATTGAGAAAGTGTAAATAAAATTTTTGCATCGAATAAACATAAAGATAAGCTTAAATTATATTTATAAAGAAATTGAATTACTACATTTAGTAGGTTAACTTTTTGAAATGAAATCCAAGTCTCGAAATAACTTGAATTTTATTACACTTATATTGTATTTGTTTCACGAGCCTATTCTTTGTCCCTTCCAATCCTATAGCTGGACCACCG
>CAIGRB010015294.1:7303-19415 GCA_903798255.1 Fraxinus quadrangulata
TTATTTATTAATTTATTTTTTTCAACAACATATTTTTCAAATAAAATATTTTACACTTAAATTCAAAAAACATTCGTACTTTTTAATCATACATTCTTTGAAAATTCACTTTTACAATACTTATTTTCGTACAAAAAAAATAAAAAATAAAAATGAGGTGACTCAAAGATAGGTTGAATAACTAAAGAGTCAAAAGAAAAGAAATGGAATAAAAGACTCTTAGGGATATTTAAGTATTGTTTGTTCAACTCTAAATTAGTGTGTAAATTACTTCTCCGTAGTATATTTGTAGGTTAAAGTGAATGTGATTGAATAAAAATATAAAAATATTAGATATGTAAAGTATTTGTTCAATGTCGTGATAAATTTGGGATGCTCAACATGTATTGAATTGCAATACATAGGGCGAATGGACGTATTTGGGATACTCTGCCGTGGATTTGGCTATTGTAAGGAGCAATTTCGATTCCACCATATAAATAGGTACACATTTCAACCCTATTCCTAAAAATTGAATGGACGATGTTGCCTCGCTTATTTTTCTCTAGAAATTGAAATGTAATTTCTTTTTCTAGCTTCTCTGAAGTGTTTTTGGTTGTCTGAAGGAGCAATTTCAAATCCTCATATCAATAGGTAGTGGGTGCATTTGTTGTACTGTGAAGCATAGTTTGGTTCAGGCAGTAGAGGAACTTGTATAGAAGAAAGAGATGTTTGAATGTTTTCACTATGGTCTTTATTTTTTGGGAATTTTTGCTGCAGTAGCCATTCAGCCTCTGTAACATGTTTTTGGCTATTTGAAGTAGTAATTTCAACTCCTCCATATTAATAGTTATGTATTTGTTTAATTATGTTTCGGGTTTTGTGATTTTTGCTTTCTTTATGTGTTTGGGTGATCTGATGTGGAAGAAATAGATCATATTTTTCTGAGTATGGGTTGGAAACCCAAAATTTTTTATATCGTCTATTCAAAATTTCCAATTTCGGTTCATTCTTCAATTATAAGTACGTTTGTCACAGTGAAGTTTGCAAATATGTAATTCTTTTTTTTTTTTGACGTAAGAACTTGCAACCGCTACCCATAAGGGAAACCCTGACCACCTCGAAGGGGCGAATGCCTGATCACTGTGAATGCGTACTAGGTAAACCCCACTTCATGTGCAGTAGCTTGCAAATCACACAAGAGAGATAAACCGCACTAGACAAGCCCGGTGCGATGGGCCCACATTTGAAACTGTTATTTTGAATTTGGAGGCATTGTTTATTGTGGAAAGGAATCGGCATCTAATTTCTGCTAATGCTTGAGTACTAAATCTAGCATTAGTTTTCTGAGGTCGTATATGTGTTCACTGTTGCGCATAAGAAAGATCCATGCCTAGAAAAGTTGAATTTGGGTGTTCGTGATTATCATACCGAGGTAAGTATCTTTTCTTTTGCAGATAATTACTTGTATATATAGAGAGATAAATAAGTTTTTTGAAAAATATGATCGTATGTATATATATTCATGGTCGTTAATTTAATTGGTGGCTATACAATTCTTTAAAATCTTCAGGTAGTCTCATGGAAAATGTTTGTTCGATCCACATATGATAAATTGCAGGAAGGTATACTTCTTGTTCTTAATGTGGTAAGAAATGCAAACCAACTGCTTCTTAATGATTTGTAAATTGTAATAATTTATGCTATTTGACAATGTTTGTAGAGATTTGAGGTTATAGAAGTTCTAATATGACATTCTTGTTGTAAATTGTTAAGTTGCCTCGAATTTATGGTGAAAAGGGCTTTATAATCTGTGTAATATTTTCCTTGATAAATTTTCCTACAATCTCTATCTACGTTTTTAGTTGAGTTTGAACTATATTAGTATTGTACTGTAAAACACATGGTAATATTGAAAATTTTGACAACCATCAACAAATTCTTCATTTTTGGGCAATTAGAAATTCCCAGTAAATTGTCAACAATACTCTGCAGTTGTTTGGCGAATTCGCAATGTACACAACCGTTTTCTATTTCTAGTTATAGAGGAGGAAAAAATGCCTTCATTTCATTATTCCTTTGTTCTTTTAATGATCTTATACCCTTTTTTCATCAAGAAATAACCTATCCTCCTCTCTCTCATAGCTGATAATAATTTGAAGTTATCTATTTATTGTTTTCATGTTGATATATTTGTTTAAAATTGCTTGTCAACACACTACATATGAAACGAATCCCTTCTTGAACAATCGTAAAAGTTTTCATAAGAAAGAAAAAAAATAAAGAACAACATATTTAAATTTGAAATTCAAAATAAAATGATTGTCAAATCGTTAGTAAATCATAACATAACATTACTAAAATATTTTATTAGCCACCGTTGTGTACTCGTCCAATCTTGATCCGTCTCGATTCATTGATTAAATATTACCTAAAAAAATTCATATTTCATATGAGATGATAATCTCAATAAATGAAATAACGTAACATGATAAACAAAAGTCTATAAGATTCGTGAATATACTTATGAAGCACGAAATATTAAGAATCGAACTTCGTGGTTCTAATTTCATGCATAGCGCTATTAAATTACATGATTTCATAACATGATCATAAACAATTATTTCTATAACTCTAAACAATGAAATACGTATATTTCACTTACCTCATAAATTGAACAGGATTTGATAAAACGCGTATGAAGAACTTTACCAAGAATTCACTTATGAATTTGTGTGTGTGTGGAAAAACAATTGACGTGTCGTGTGGGTAGGTAATGGAAAGAATTAAATATGGCCATGATGTGACAGTTGAAATCTTTTCTTATGTGACAAATGGAAACCTTCCATTACTTTCATTATATCTATAGTAATTTCCCATTTATTTCCACTACAATCATTTCATTTAGCATATATATACATATTTATACGCATATATACATATATACTATAGTAGTTATTTAATATAATTATAGTAATGTCTTTTATTGAAGAGTTTAATTATGATCAAACGTGGAATGAATGAGTTTTTTTTTTTTCAAAAAATTGATTGTCCTTAACTATGGAAAGTCCATGATTTGATCCCTAAACTATGTAAATCAAACAATTTGGTACCTAGATTTTTTTATTTTTCAAAATTTCGCTATAAGGTCCTCATTTCCAAAATTAACGACTATAAGGAAATTTTCGGGGTGTTACAATATACCCGTCTTAAAATAAATTTTCATCCTTGAAAATTTACCTTGAAATTCATTGAAAAGTTGTGGGCACTTGGCCCGTATCTCCACCTCTCACTCTCACGTGGCCTCTTCAACCAAGTGATTACGTTACTGCATTTTCACTAGTGCGATCAATTTGTTCCGAGGGCTTGAAATTTCTAATTAACAATTCTTATTGGTACTTTTTCATAGTTCAAACTTTGCTGTAATTCAATAGACTGATGGTTGACCATATGACTCGGATCAGGGACGTACTTCCTAAGCATTGACACATGGAAGACGTCATGTACAACTGAAAGTTCTGGAGGTAACACTAACTGATGTGCGACGTTCCCAATACGTTACAAGATCTCAACCTTGGTCGCAACTTACCCATCTTGCCGAAGCGTAGCACTCCTTTCATTGGTGCCACTTTGAGGAATACCTTGTCACCAACTGAAAATTCCAAACCCCTTTTCTTTCTATCTACATAACTCTTTTGTCTATCCTGAGCAATTTTCATGCTGGGGGAAATTTTTTCAATTGCATGCAATGTCTGCTCAATAATCTTTGGCCCTAAAATTTTCTGCTCACCAACTTCATCCCAATGAACTGGTGATATGAACTGGTGATCTACACTTTCTCTCATACAATGCCTTGTATGGTACCATGTCAATTGAAGTATAGTAACTATTGTCATACGAGAACTCAACTAAAGGTAAATGCTTCTCCCATTGTTCCCCAAACTCGAGTATACATGTCTGAAGCATGTCCTTCAATATTTGAATTGTCCGTTCAGATTACCCATCCGTCTGAGGATAAAATGCCATACTAGACTTTAGTTTAGTTCACATAGCTCGGTGTAGACTTTTCCAAAAGTTCGATGTGAACCTTGGATCTCTATCAAATACAATAAAAACATGCACACCATGTGACCTTACTATTTCATTCACATATAATTGTGCGAACTGGTTCATAGTAAACGTCATATGAACCGACAAGAAATGAGCCAATTTGGTAAGTCGATCCACTCTAACCCAAATAGCATCATTACATCTTGCTGACCTTGGAAAACCAATCACGAAGTCCATAGTTACATGCTCCCACTTCCACTCTGGGACTTCCAATGGTTTAAGTAATCCTGATGGTTGCTAGTGTTCGGTCTTCACTCGCTGACGTACCAAACATTTCTTGACATACTTAGCTATACCCCTCTTCATGCCTTCCCACCAAAATACTTCATTCAAATCATTGTACATCTTTGTGTCTCCCGAGTGTACTGAATAAGGAGATGAGTGAGCCTCCTCTAGAATCTCTCTTTTCAATTTCTCGAAATCCAATACACACATCCGCCCTTGATAATATGATGCTTTATCTTCAGCTATGGTGAAATCCTCCCACTTTTCTGAGTTTATCTCAGACTTGATATACTCAAAAGACTAATCACTCTTTTGATATCTTTTAATTCTGTCATGGAGTGTGGGTAGGATAGAGAGAGCTGCTACTCGAGCAACTACACCTGGCTGAGTGGTGACAACCTCGAGATTCAATATCTCAAACTCTATAATAGTTCTTGCGTAGTCAACTTAGGGTGTGTTTGATGGATATTATTGGGGAAAGAATATATTTTAAATAGTGATATTATGAGAAATATGTGATTAAAAGTAGAAACAAGTTATTGATGTGATGGAAAATATTATTTTATTGAATAATATGTGGTTGAAAATGAGTTTTAAAATAATGTGCAACTAATAGGGGCTTAGCTAATTGACTTGTCGTTTTCTGACTCAAGGCATTAGCTACTACATTCGCCTTGCCTAGGTGATAATGAATTTCACTATCATAATCATTTACTAACTCAAGCCACCTTCTATGTCTCATATTCAACTCCTTTTGGGTGAAGATGTACTTGAGGCTTTTGTGGTCCGTATAAATGTCACATTTACCTCCGTAAAAATAATGCCGCCAAATCTTTAATGCATGGACCACCGCAGGAAGTTCTAGGTCGTGCGTGTGATAGTTTTGTTCATATAGTTTTGATTGTCTCGATGGATAGGCAACCACTTTGCCTTGCTGCATGAAGACACATCTAAAACCTTGTTTCGAAGTATCAATATAGATCACAAAACACCCGACCTAATGGGTATGGTTAACATTGGGGCATTCACCAACTTGTGTTTTAATCCTCAAAGCTCTGCCCATACCTCTTTGTCCAATCAAATTTCACACTCTTGCATTTTAACTATGTCATCGGTCTTGATATTTTGGAGAATCCTTCAATGAACCTCCGATAGTATCCTGCTAAACCTAAGAAATTGTGAATTTTTCCTACATTGGTTGGCCTTGACCAATTCAACACTGCCTCCACTTTACTAAGATCCATCTCTATCCCTCGGCCGTGACAATATGTCCAAGAAATGCTACTCGCTCCAACCAAAACTCACATTTTTTGAACTTGGCATAGAGTTTCTCCTTCTTCAAAACCTCCAACAATCTTTAAATGCTCCTCATACTCCTCATTACTTCTTGAGTAAATCAAGATATTATTGATGAACATGATAACAAACTGATCCAGATACTTGTGGAAAACGCGGTTCATCAAATCCATAAAAACTCCATGAGCATTAATTAGCCCAAATGGCATAACTAAAAACTCGTAGTGTCCGTATCGAGTTTTAAAAGCGATCTTAGAGATATCACTGGCTTTTGTCTCCAACTGATGATATCCCGACCTCAGATCGATCTTTGAGAATACTGTCGTACCCGGTAATTGATCAAACAAATCCTCAATTCTAGGAAGTGGATACTTATTCTTGATGGCGATCCTATTTAATTTTCGGTAGTCAATGTACATCTTCATAGATCCATCTTTATTCTTAATGAATAACACTGGCGCCCTCCAAGGCAACACATTGGGTCTTATAAAGCCCTTCCTCAATAAATCCTCGATTTGTATTTTCAATTCCTACAATTCATTTGGTGTCATTCTGTAGGGAACTTTAGAAATAGGAGCAGAGCCTAGAGTCAGATAAATTGTGAACTCTATTTCTCATTCTAGAGATATTACAGGCAAATCTTAGGGGAAAAATTTCTAGAAATTCACGTACTACTTTGACATTGTTAGTGCTTTATCTTTCTTGACCAACACTGACATTAAAAATCTTATGCATCCATCCGACTCCAAAAGTTTTCAGACCTTTAAGGTAGAAATGACTTTGGGGAGGCATTTTGTTTTGTTTACTAAAAGGTGAAGTTCTACTCCTCCAGGCCATTTAAAAATCACTTCCCTCTCAAAACATAGAATTGTTGTGTGGTTCTTCAAGATCCAGTCCATTCCCAAGATTATGTCAAACTCATGCATGTTCAAGACATATAAGTTCATGTCCAAGATCTTACCATCAATTTCTACCCCTATTGTCTTTACTACGTGACTTGTGTTAAGTATATCCCCTAAAGGGATGACAACCACTAATGGTGTATTGGCAACTTCACTACTTTTGACGATATAAAAGAGTAGGTGGAACCATAATCTATCAAAACATATGCGGGAATATTAAATATGAGAATGTTACCTGTCAAAACATTTCGACCGACATTCTCCTCACGTTCAGTAAAAGCAATAGACCTTGGCTTGCCCTTTAAGTGGATTCCCGAGTTTCTGTTGTTGGGGTCGATGCCTCGACTTCTGATTCTTAGGGCAAAAATTTGTCACGTAAACTGTCTCAACACAGTAGAAGCATACATTGGTCCCCATGAGGCATTTCCCACCGTAACGCTTCTAACATTTGTCACAAATTAGATTTCCGGAGTATTTGCTCGAAAATGACTCTCCTTTTCCCTTCTTTGCAAAATTTTGTTTTCCTTTATCTTTGTGATCCTCCCATTTACGCTTCTCTGGCAGTCCAGGCTGCTGAGGTTTATTGGTATTGTTGGCATTTTTCCTGAAGTTGGCCAACTGTGCTTTCACCAATACTTCGTGGTATGTACTCGATTCAAAGGTGACCATTAACTGTCGGAGATCATCACGTAGACCTTGTTCAAAGCGTCCCATTTTCTTTTCTTCCGTATTAACCAATTGTGGGGGCGTATCGAGATAGTTCCTCAAACTTCCTTTTATAATCCACCAATGTCAAGTTTCCCTGCTGAACACCAGGAATTTCGCTTTCTTCTGGTTTCGGATGTTGGTCGAGATGTATTTTTGTAGGAATAATATGCAGCCTTGTCTAATTGCTCTAGACATGTTGATCATTTCCCACCAGTTTTTGCTCATTTATCTAGCATAAAGGTTGCACAGATTACCTTCCAAGTTTTGGGGCACTCAACAAGTTCAAAGATCCGTTCTTACTTACTTATCCACTCTTCTGTCGCTAGTGGATCCGTGTGTCTCTAAAAGCTAGGGGGTTGTAGCTTACAATAGTGTCCCACTACTGTAGCCATACTCCTCTCTGCAAGTGGTGGCACAACAGGTGGTAAGGCATGTGGTGTCATGTTGTGTATCACTTCAAGAAACTAATTGGTCATTCTGGATTGTTATCATTGTTCGTTTCAGTTGCTCCGGTCTGGGGTTAACTGTTCCTATTGTTCGTGTTTCTAGAGCGAGTTACTGTAACCTCGATAAAATACAAACGTAAAATCACTTAACTACTAGATTAAGAATAAGAAAAATAGCAAATTTTATTTCGTTCAATCTCAATAACTTGCATAAACCAAATGGACTTCGTAGTATTCAATACATCCACTTATTTAAATAAAATTAGTCCACACATGACAATCATATATAATTTCCTATCATCTAAAAATTTCTCCCAACTCTATAATCTCGGCCTGCCTCTGGATTCTCCCCAGGGTTATGCCCATGATTTTCCTCAAAATATGGTGTAGGGTGGTACTCAGGGCTCTCCTCATAGTCTTCTTCGGGGTCTTCCTCTTCCCCTATCATTTCTCCAATAATATTACCCCTTCTGTCAACTGCTGGTACACTAGGGAAATTGCCAACACTAGGTGAGCTATGTGGATGGCGGCGATGGGGCTTATATCTCAAGGGTCTTTCAATATTCCTAGTGTCTTGAGCGTTTATAATACATCTGTCCCTCAAGCATGCAATCAACATGGCAGGGACAGTTTGGTGTTCGAACATTTCCTCAAGCCTTTCAACAAACCGTCTCCAGTAAGGGCTAAGCGTTCTATAGAGATGATAAACGATCCCTATGAAACTCGTTTACGTTATTTCCAGCTCATATGATGATTCTCTAGGGCATCTAAATGTTCCAATAGATTGTGGTTGGGCTTCCTCATGTACGTCCTATGCAACCTCAAGAACACCTCTCGTAAGCGAGACTAATATTTAGCTGATTGCATGCGTCTATTAATCATTTAAGAAAATAAATTCATGATTAATCAATTTTCTTACGTAAATCAATGTACACTAAGTCAGGTACGTAGTTTCTAAACATAGTTCCTCATTTAGTGATGTCCATGTTTGAGGTGTCCAAACAAAATAGAAGTTACTTAGTTTGGAAGTTTCTGAATTTAGAAAGTTTCTTGATTGGGTACTCTTTTATTCCTAGGATTATAAATTTTTTTGTAAACCTAAACTTTCCAATATACGAGGAAATTTCTATAATTAGGCACATATTCGTAATTATGCACAATTCAATAAAATAACAATTCCGATTCATTTTAGACATAATTTTGTGCATATTTCATTCACGTGCATATAATCGTGTATAATTTTCATAAAATTGTATATTAGGTAATCGTGATTTCGTAATATCATAATTTAATTCAAACAACATCACATTATATACAATTACACCATTGAAAATCACATATCTTTCTACTTGATTTGAGACACCAAAGATTAGACCATAGCATCGCATGATAGTGGTCTTAACATCTCTCAAATATTTTATTATTATTAAAAATTGAAATCAATAAAATTTTAAATTTTGTTTACAATGAACAGTGACTGCGCGTCACTGTTCACTTGAACAGTACAATATTTTTTTATATCATGCATCTTTTCTATGACCAGTGATCGTTATTGTTCATATCATGAACAATACCTCCTTTCTTGTCTACAGAAATGTAGACCAGCTCTGATACCATTTGAAACGAATAAGTTCCTGAACAATTGTAAAAAATTTCATAAGAAAGAAAAAAATAAGAACAATATATTTAAAATTGAAATTCAAAAGAAAATGATTGTCAAAACGTTAGTAAATCGTAACATAACATTATTAAAATATTTTATTAGCCACAGTTGGGTACTCGTCCGATCTTCATCCATCTCGATTCATAGATTAAATATTACCTAAAAAATCATATTTCATATGAAATGATAATCACAATAATTGAAATAACGTAACATGAAAAATAAAAGTCCATGAGATTCGTGAACATACTTGATGTAACACAGAATATTAAAACCGAACTTCGTGGTTCTAATTTTGTGCGTAGTGCTACTAAACTCCATGATTTCATAATATGATTATAAATAATTATTTCTATAACTTTAAACAATGAAATACGTATATTTCACTTACCTCGTAAATTGAACAGGATTTGATAAAACCCGTATGAAGAACTTTATCAAGAATTCACTTATGAATTTGTGTGTGTGGAAAAACAATTGTCGTGTCGTGTGGGTAGGTAATGGATGAATTAAATATGGCCATGATGTGATTGGTTAAATCTTCCCTTATGTGACAAATGGAAACCTTCCATTACTTTCATTATATCTATAGCAATTTCCCATCTATTACCACTAAAATCATTTCATTTAGCCTATATGCATATATACTATAGTTGTTACCTAATATAATTATAGTAATTTCTTTCATTCAAGACTTTAATTATGGTGGCAGTCAAAGGTGGAAAGAAAAGAAGAGAAATAAAAAATCAATTATGTCATTAACTATGGAAAGTCCACGATTTGATCCCTAAACTATGTAAATCAAACAATTTGATCCCTAGATTTTTTTATTTTTTTTCAAAATTTCACTATAAGGTCCTAATTTCCAAAATTAACGACTATAAGGAAATTTTTGGGGTGTTATAGCATACATCCTGCAGCCCACAATAGGAAACCATCCTATAGTTTTTACTTTAGAAGGATTGTCTATCAAGACTTATTGCTACCATAACCCAAATACACGAGGGAATTTTGAAAGTTTTGGACTATTATTCATAACCATTTTTTTCGGTTATAGAAATAACTTATTCTGGATTATTGTATTGCTTTGAATGTACAAATTATTTTTGTATTACCAATATCTCATGGCTTCTAAATACTGATGTTCAGATCTACTAAAAGAAATCTGATTGATGAATGGTATCTTAAATCATTCGTGCATCTCAGTGACATGCCAACAGTTTAACACGAGGGATATTTATATACTTTAGAGTGTAAGATAGATAGATTCGTCGATTTTGTGATTACTGACTTGTTATTTCATTTAGCATCATTTCTGAAGTTATTTTTACTCTTAGTTTATGTTCTGTAAACTAAACTAATCCATGTGATTCACTGTACAACTATTATTTATTTACATTACATAAAAGCATCTCCAGTAGCAACAGGCTCTGTAGCAACATCAGCAGCAACAAACAGGTACTTATTAGTGTATCATTAGTCGATATTGATGTGAGTATATGTTGGGATATTTTATTGTGTACTTAATGTAATTTTTTAATTATTTTTCGCTTGCCTCGTGTGTTTGTAATCTAAAACCTAGAGACCAATTGGCCGTGATTCCTTTCTTTGTTAAATGATACATTATTTGTAATGTTTTCATCATTTTAAATTTGTATGTTTAAATTCACATCGTATATTTGTCTTAAATAATTAGGTTTAAAAGCTTTATGTTACAATTTAGATATCAAATAACTCATATTCGAAATTGTTAAACTTTTATGGTCCTTCATTGTTGCAATATGAAGATATATGATATAATATCTAGTCCGTTTGATGATTAAAAAATATGAACCATAAAACCCAGTGTTAAGCCATTAAATCTCTACTCTTAAGTAAATAATTTAGTTTAATTTATTACTATGAAAAATCTAAACAAATTATTACATATGAAAATATTATAATTTTCGATATTCGTATTTTCACATAATTGTTTGTAATGGGTATAGTGTAATTATAATGTCAACCAAGGATAATTTACAACAACACTTCTTTCAACATATTGGACTACCATTTGATTGTAATGTTCGACCGGTAAATCCTACAATCCTACGTTCTTTTGAATATGTTTAACTATGTTATAAGTTGATATAAAGTAGAAGAAAAAAAAAAATAACTACTTAAAATTATTTTCTTATAGTCACTTGTTAGATCTTTTGTTCGACGATCAGGACATGAACCTGGATTGTGGTTCTTTTGATTGACTATGATGGAATAATCTCTAATATGAGGGTAAATGATGACCTATTCCTTGATAATGGATAAGAAAATTTCTTTGACCATCATGGCCTAGAATTATTTTGTTGTATTTGAAAATGTTGAAAGTAACAAACTAGCTTGACGTTAATGAAATCGAGGTTTCTCCCACTGACAATCCTATGTTTCGAATAACATTATTAGTAAATCATCAATGTCATAGAAATATTGTAAACTTCTCTTTTAAGTTTACAATCCATTCGATGTAATATCATTTTTCAAATAAACACATTAAAAATATATTTATATTTATCTTGGTCATTTTTGTAAAAGATAATTACTTATTAATTTTAAATATTATTTTGTAATATGTGCCTGGGAACCTTGCTGGAGCACACTGTAAGTGTTATGCCCTAGGTCCAATCAATTTGGGACATAAACACTTTAAATATATATATAATCAATGCATATTATATGGCAATATTTATTATTTAATTGAATTTATATTCTAATAAATTAAATAATAGAATCCGTAGATTCAAGTCTTG
>CAIGRB010015302.1:0-25741 GCA_903798255.1 Fraxinus quadrangulata
TGAGATTAAACTAGTTGTGCCATTGATTGTCTAAGGTGGTGTTAAAATCAATTTGTAAAAAACAGCTAACTCACAACAATATCAAACTTAAATGTCAACAAAATGTACATGTAGCATGATTGGTATGCTTGTGTCACCAATTTGTTTAGTGGTCATGGTACTGGAAAGTTGTATTGGAATGCAGTTCTTTGATTACTGAGTTTTTATATTATATGTACAGGCGAGAGGATTGAAAAAACATTTGAAGAGACTCAATGCCCCAAAGCATTGGATGCTTGACAAGCTTGGTGGAGCATTTGTAAGTTAAAAATTGTGTAACCACGTGTATTTCTCGTTCTGGTATAGCTTCCTTATATATTATCTGATGTAGGCTCCCAAGCCGTCGTCTGGGCCACACAAATCAAGGGAGTGCTTGCCGTTGATCCTTATTATGCGAAACAGGTTGAAGTATGCTCTAACATATCGTGAAGTCATTGCCATTTTAATGCAACGACATGTTTTGGTTGATGGGAAGGTTCGGACAGATAAGACTTATCCTACTGGCTTCATGGGTATGTGTTGTGTCTGCGTTCCTTTTCTTATCATATATTTCAATACTGGTTATATAATGGCAGTAAAATGGTGCAAGAGTGAGTTTCTTGTCATAATAATATTGCCAAATAGAATCTTATAATCCCTGTTGTGGTAATGATGCCTTTCATCTCCAGATGTTGTTTCAATTCCAAAGACAAATGAGAACTTTCGTCTCCTCTATGACACTAAAGGCAGATTCAGGCTTCATTCGGTTAGGGATGAGGAGGCAAAGGTTTGTTACAATATCGTTGTGTTTTGACTTGTAGGTTCTCTTGTAAAGTAATGTCGTTTCTCAGAAGTTAGTTTTAGAATTGTACATTCTGAGCTTCCCTTCCTCACTGAAATTGGTCATTCATCTCGCCTTGATTTCCTGACAATAAATAATTTCTCCATGGACTATGAATTTTCCATATATCAAAGGAACCAATTATTCCATGGTGGTGTTCTAGTTGTAATTTCTTTCGTGCTACTTGTTGAAAGGTAATATTTTTCTGGGGTCTGACGAAATGTTTTCTGCCTCCATGCAGTTTAAGCTTTGCAAGGTTCGATCTGTCCAATTTGGGAAGAAGGGAATCCCATACATCAACACTTATGATGGTAGAACCATCCGTTATCCAGATCCTCTCATAAAGGCCAATGATACCATTAAGTTGGATTTGGAGTCCAACAAGATTGTTGATTTTATCAAATTTGATGTTGGGAATGTAGTCATGGTCACTGGTGGAAGAAACAGAGGACGTGTTGGAGTCATTAAGAACAGGGAAAAGCACAAGGGTAGCTTTGAGACCATTCATATCCAGGATGCACTTGGGCATGAGTTTGCCACTCGTTTAGGAAATGTTTTCACTATTGGTAAAGGTACTAAACCATGGGTATCCCTACCCAAGGGAAAAGGTATCAAATTGTCCATCATTGAAGAGGCACGGAAGAGGCTTGTTGCCCAATCGGCCACAACTGCTTAATGTCATATCGTCACGTCACAACCCGGGACAGGATAGATTGAATTTTGAAATTGATGTTTCCTTTTTCGAGCTATAGTTTTTACCTGTTTTCAGAATATTAGTTTGTGTCTGAATGCTTTCAGTGCTTTTGTTTGGTTAACTACTAGATTGGATGATTTCGGAATATCTAATTATGTCTGTACGAGTTTCTTGTCTATTTACAGCTAGAAATAATGCATTTATAGAACGTTTCACAAGTTGAAAAATGCTTTAAGTTAGTTGCTCCATCTATATAAACAAATTTTACATTTTGTCTCGAATTCTCTGGGATTCTATTGGAACGTTATAATAGCACTTGTTAATAACCCAAAGTGGTCCATTTCAGTGGTTGATGAATAATATAACCGGAACAAACAGATTGGTTACGAATTTTTCAAATAGACCAGTAGAAGGTAATTGGTAAAAAGACGAGAAGTGCCTATCTAAATTTGTGATTTTTGGTACAGTCCAGTTCCAAATTAAAATGAACCTAGTCTGCTGCATCTAAGTCGTGTTTCTTAACAGAAAATTAGTCTCCCAACCTAAAGATGTGAATGTAATTATGAACCCAAATAGGATTTAATACGCAATGACATCTTGTGTTAACCTTATTTTAGAGAAACTCAATGGAAATTCTAAAGAAATGCCTAGAAATAAGTAATGGGAACAAGTAAAAGTGGTCCTTGCCATTTTGTGGAAGTGACTTGGCCTATGAAACAACAAACCAGTAAGGGAGAAATCTCACATCTGAAATTTTCCCTTTCCACCACCATTAATGGCACAAGGGAAAAGGCAGCATCTCTGGATGTAACAAACTGGACTACCATTTCACTAACCCTTTCGCGCTGGTTGATTTTATTCAAATTTAGTATCTTCTGCCTCTATTTTCATGTTCAGCGAATTTTAAATATGACTTTTTAGCCTGTCTCTCACAGGCTTTTGCCTATTATGTTCCTTAAAACAAAAATCTCATTTTATCTTGTTCATACTTTTTAGCCAATTTGTTTTCAGAAATCTTTAGTCAAGATGGACCAAAAATCAGTAGACAGCATTAAAAACCAAAAGTTGTTAAAACTGTAGTCCCCTATATCCAGTGCTAATTAGCTGGACAAAAACTTCATTTAGTTAAATACAACAGCAGCATTCAAGCTTCAATTCAACTTGAAAACACCAGCAAAGGGATAAATAAACTTTAGAAATGCCCCTCCTCCTTCCTAGTTTCGAAGTATAGTCTATCTATATACTTGCTGTTGCTGTTGCATATCATAAGGAGCAGGTGGACCATGAGGTACTACTGGTACAGGAGGAGGAGCATACTGGAAAGCAGGAGCAACACCACCCTGTACCTGCAATATAGAAAATTATAAGTTCTGTGAGATTTCTTACATTTCAAGACATAAGAAAGAAACTGAAAGCAGCCAGTAGCACGAGTGCCTGATCTTAGGCTGTTAGCCATGGAAATGGAATAATGTCCAAACTCAAAATATTTCGTGACCTGAGTGAAATAAAGAGAATCTTTGGGATTAAAAAGTGGAAAGGGGAAGATGAAAAAAAGCCCTTGGGAGAAATTCTTCTATCCAAACAACCCAAACCAGCAATATTGGATTACTCTCACTACACTAATAATTTTTCTTCTTCTGATTGCATAGCTTAAACTCCAGATAAACTCTCCTTCTCTGTCTTCTCTTTTCCTGTGAGACTCATGCCCTATAATTTATAAAGCAAAGTCATGTTACCTTGTTTTCTTGTTCTGGTTCACCAGGTCTTCCCTCAACTCTTATCTTAGACATCTACCCAACCCTCTCAAACTTCACTTTTCACATGATAGAGGTTGTGTAAGAGGTTTCCGTCCAAAATGGTGTTAAATCCAAATGTGACTCACATTTACCCTTGTTTTTAAATGAAACCAACTGCCAATGACTCATAGGTAAGGACCCCCGGCTGCAATTTTTCTCAAAAGATAAAGAAAAGATAATATAAAATAAAATGCAGGGTACCAAATAGCAAAAGTTACTATTCCTGGTGCTTTTGGATTCCTTTGTTCTCCCTTTTAGTTCAAAACTACAACCCACAAATTACCATATTGAAATCAGAAAATTGTACTCTTATCCAGAGTCAGCCACAGAACCGAACAAGACCTGCTCTAATCCTTAACCATTTAGCTTCTTGTAGACTGTGATACAAAGCTACAGTAGAAAACCCTTAACCATATGCTAAAGAATAAAACAATTTCTGCACTAGTTATCCTATCTTGACGTGTTATAGAAAAGAATATTTCCAACTATAAATGCATGCAAATCCCTTCTATGTTATACTGTGCAGTGACAAGTAACAGAGGTAGAACTCGGGAAACTAGAAACAAATAAAAAGGCACATTTGATGGAATAGAAAGCTACATTTTAGAACTGATCCGTTGTTAAAAGGAATGAGTTGCGAAACTCAGCAAGTTGAAACAAATCATCCACAGTGAATTTCCCGCTTTTGCATATCTATTTACTTCGTCTATTTTCTACTGTATATTGCAAGCAATGGATTTAACTTGTAATATAATGACATATTGAGACAGTGTAAGAGTAGAATGGTTTGAAAGGAAAAACTCATTTAAAATAATAGGATAATGTGCATATAACAAACCTGATGCGCCGCATAAGGACCAGGACCGAAATTTCCACTATATCCAGTTTCAAGATTCGGGTAACCTGTAGGTACATGGAAACAAGTAATGACATGCTATACGCTTTAGGGTTGCTATGAGACACGTGAAAAACAATAACATTTGCATAATTATATAATCGTGTTCCTTTTTAAAGTACCTTGAGCCGCAGCAGCAGCCGCAGCCGCAGCTGCTGCTGCCATTGCCTTTTTCTCCGCGTTGGCAAGTTCAGGACGCAATTTGTTGATTTCCTGAGCCATAGATTTCATATGCTTCTCCATTGCTTCACTTAGTTCAAGGTTATTGCTATGCATCTTTCTTTCATATTCAATTGCAGACCTTTAACATTCACAAGCAGAAAAATGCAATGAAATGATTTTCAAAAAACAACTAATCTTTTGTTCAATGAATTTAACTGGGATAGTATCATCCCGGTAGACGGATTTCCATAATTAAAACCACAAATCAGATCATGGGATATAGAAAAGAAAGCCAGTGACTGTTTCCACAAGGAAAGATAAATATTGGTACGAAATGAATGACTGTAAGCACTGATGCTGTCCGATGTTGGAATACGTGCACTTATAATCTATAGGTTTAAATTTGACGGACATACTACTAAAATATCTCATAAACACGTGTAACTTTCAGGACAACCATCACATTTTTATGAGATGAGGAATTTATCAGTTTGAAAAGTTATTAATATGAAATCTCTAATGATAACAGTAAAGCTAAATAACATGATTGATCTCACAAGAAAAATACATAGCACTGCCATTTCCAGATAACAAAGTTAATCCACTCCAGATAACAAAGTTACGAAACGTATGCAGTCATGACAATTGTTCCAACGATGATTGTCAAATCCTTTAATTTTGTTTCACTTTGTTGTACCAATTACATCAGGTCATAATTTTTTTTTCATTTTTTTCCCTCTTGCGGCGCGCTTTTGATTGGAGTCTTTATTTTGCAATTAATGGATTCACGATTCTTTGTGTGTACAAGTTACACTTCTAGATGCTATCCCTCATATGTGACATAATAATTCATATTATTCCTGAACATAATTGCATAATGTAAGATAATTTTCCAATCATATAAGCAGAATTTGGAAAAAGTGCCACTAATTAACAATTTTATGCGAAATTACATAAAACGTGATAAATGTATATACCTTCCTCGCTGGATTTCTTTGCGCAGGACTTCAGTCTCAGCCTTGACGGCAGCCATTTGCTGCAACTCCAATTGGATCTTTGCAAGATCGACATCAATGTCCTTCAATTTCAGAGCGAGCTCCTTTCTCTCCGCTCGGAGTTCCTCAATATTCGCTCTGACTTGGTCCACCTCAGCAACAAGCCCATTAACGGAACGGGCCTCTGCCTCCAATTTAAGGGACCGCTCGTAGACCTCACGGACCTGGGCGTCCCTCTCGGCCTTGACGGAGGCGGCAGTGGCTGTGAGACGGTGGATATCTTGCTCAGCGGCGGCCAAATCCTGTTTGAGCGCCACGTGGCCGTTGGCCAGGCGCTGGTTGTCCAAGAGGAGGAGTTCGATATCGCGGCTCTGGGCAATGACGCGCTCCTCGAGTAAATTGGCCGGGGCGTCCGGCGGGGGGAGGCGGTGGAGAGAGCTGTGTTGATTTGGGCGGAGATTTAACCCACGTGGGGCTATGTAGTTTCGACCCGCCATGGCGGTCTTCCGATCGAGCGACCAGTACAGGGAATTAGAGAGTCGGAGCTTTAAATAATGAGGAAACGCTGATAATATTTGTTTAAAAGAATAATCTTTTTAACCTTCGGAAAATAAAAAAAAAAATAAAAATTTACCTAAGAGTGTAAATTTAATTTTCTCCTCTTGTAGACTGTAATGCTTCTCTTTTGTGACTAAGCTAAGGATGAATATTCATCGACAACGGAGTTATAATATAAAGTACAAGGTAAAGAATTTTTAACATTTTTTTTATAATAATAAGAAAGGAAGTTAGCGATCACGTAATCTTGTCTTCTTAACTTTCCGCGTTCTATAGTTCTACAGGTGTTTGAAGAAATCAATTTTCAATTTTTTTTTTCCTTTTTTGAAGGCAGTCCATTACTCTATTTTGGTTAGAAATCTCGAGGAGGTAACATTCATACACACTAGTAAAGTGAGATAAAAAAAATTATTTTTACAATGTCAAACTCTCACATTGTTTTGGTAACTTTATCAATGAGCGAGAGAGAGCTCATGGTTTAGGGTTGGAGAAGTCCTATGATGGGACATTATTTATCGACTTTAGATTAACTATGCACCAATGCATCGAGGTACTCACACTGGACTTCGAGTACTTTCTAGTGTTTGATTAGATCATGTTATAGATTAGGCCCTTGTTCTATGAGGCATTTTTTTATGAATCATAATAAAAAATTGTGAACGTTATACGGGGGACATGAATTGCACTGTTCGTTGACCGCTTTCTCACAAATCAATTAAGAATTTTAAAGAAAATACCATTTTGTCTCTTAATTGTAGCATTAAATTATTAAAGTAGGGCATTTTGAAGATTTACGTATAGAAGAGGTTATCTGCTTGCGAGATTATCAAATATTTGTGGCTAGACTGATTGCAAATTATTGTTATAAAGCTCAAATTTATGGGAAGAATGATGCCCAAACACGTGCTAGATGTATCGAAGCATGCAAATGTAGTACAAAATACTAAAAAAGGAATACAATGACCACGTCGTGATAAATTTCAACGCCCATGCTTCAAAGAAACCATTTAGGAAATAAACATTGATGAATATATATATAAGTAAATTTCATAAATGGTCACTAAAGTTAGCAATGTTGTAAATTAGCATTTTTGATCCATTTCGTCACTGAAGTTAAATAATCATACATAATTGATCACTATTTTAGTAGATCTATTCTAGATTCAACTTCTGTTTGAGGCTCATTATTTGGCCAGAAAAATGAAAAATATGATCGTTTGTCATCAAATCAAGCCATTTTTTTTTTGACTTCTTCTCTCTAAGGTGGGGTCGAGCTACTTGTGCAACAGTAATTTTTTTTCATTTTCATGAGGTATAGAATGTGCTCCAAACAGGGGCTGAGTGTCATTGATATGAATTAGATTGTGAGGTTGGACTTTGTTGTGTTTCTTGTTGAAGAAGATGACTACCAACAATGGTGGTTTGTAGGTATAAATTTTTTATGGAGAGAGGGAGGGTGTTTTTGTTAGAGAGACCGTCATGTTCCGATCGTTGTCAAATGAAGAAAATGACTCACATTTATAGATGCTCAAATAATTAACATAACTAACTGCTAATGTTGACGTGGCAAACATGTCTATTTTACTATGAGCATCTTCATGTGGTCTACCTAGTTGCGTTAACATCAAGCGACCAATGGATTTTAGGGGGTGCATCTATGAGAATGACTCGTTGTGTAACGTTATTTAACTCTATTGATTAAATGGAACAAAAAACACTTTGACAAATTTAAATTATTTATAGAACTTAGTCACCAATCGTGAAATACACTCGATATGCATTAAGTGTAAATTGCAAAATTCGTCCCTACCATTTTTTCACAAAGTTGCAATATTGTCCACGACCTTTTTTGCATCTGTTTTTTTGTCATCAATCTTTGATGAATTAGCAAATTTGGTCATATTAAACAGTTCCCATCCAAAAATCAATTAAATTTGTGCGAAATGACATTCTTTCCCTCAAAACTTAAATAAACCAATATAAAATAAAATGACAAAAGACAAAAGTTATAGAAAAGGCAAAATAAAAGAAAATATGAAAAATAAGCAAAAGAGTAGGGAAAAAAAAAAAAAAAGCCGCAAACACCAAGGATAAAACTCTCGAGTTTCTTTCGGATACGAGGGGGTGGGGAACCATTTTTTTCCCTTTTTTTTTTCCTTTGCTCTTGCTTATTTTCATATTTTCTTTTCATATCTCATTTTTTTTGTTTTTGTCTTTTTTGTCGTTTTATTTTATTTTGATTTATTTAAGTTAGAGGGCAAGATCGTCATCTTCCATAGATCTCTGAATGTAAACAATCAAAAGGACTGATTTTCTAATTTATCAAAGATTGAGGATAAAAAACCAGACGAAAAAAAGGGTAGGACAAAATTGCAACTTTGGGCAAAGATTAGGGATGAAATTTGCATTTAACCACATAAGTCGGACCACCATTTGTATTTGATGAATGCATAACTTAGTCCTTTGGTTTAGATGGAAATAGATTTTTTAGTAGATTTTGATAAAAATTTAATTAAATATATTGTTAAAAAATTAATAAAAATTGTAAATTCCATAATATATAATTGAAAATAAGTTTTTTTTTTTAAAAAACAAGTTTTATAACATGAGTCAAACAGGGACTTAGCTCATGTTTGATCCACGTTAAAATTTTCATTCTTATTCTTCTACTTATTTTTAACCAAACATTTTTTAATAAAATAATATTTTTCATCACATCAATAATTTTCTTATTCTTCTACTTATTTTCAACCATACATTTTTTAATAAAATAATATTTTTATNTTTATTACAGTAAGATTCTCTATCACACATTCACTCAATAAAATATTCTACTTACAAACAAATAAAGTTACTTTAAATTTCAACCACACATTCTCCAAAAAATACTATTCAAAACTTCATTCTTCTTCCAATAATGGTATACAAACAAGCTCTAATGATTTGTAATTAAAATTAATTATAATTAAAATTAAAATCTAAGACTCTACTTGACATTTATGAAAGAGTTTTTTTTTTTTTGAAAAAAAAAAGTTTTTAATAGTGATTTTTTGAATGAATGATACGTGGTTAAAAAGTAGAATTTCTTTTTGAATTTGTATGTAAAATATTTTATTGTAAGAATGTGATTAGAAATGGATTTGAGAAAAAAAGAATTTTGTTAATTTTCAAACCCTGTCAAACAAGGCATTAGTAAATTTCTTCTCTCCTCGTCATATCAAGTAGTCACTATTTAAACGGAGCCACTTGAAATAATCAACCGCACTAGCTTTTAATTTCAATGTAAAAATGGATAGCGTAACTTCTCGCTCTCTGCAAATTTCCCTCTTTCGCTCCCAAATCAAAGCACGAAGGTCTGAATTCCGATTTTATCCGTCGTTTGATTTTCTTTTTCTTCGAATTACAAAGAAAAATCCTCGTTTTAATTTGTGCAGTTTCGATGATGGAACTCTTCAAATTCTGGAATCACTTTTAGTTTCCAAAGACGTGAAATCGTTGGTGGAAGTGAGATCGGCGTTGACAGAGTTCATGAGAGATGAATCGCTCCAAATCTTTCGAGAAATTTCAGAAAAATCTGTTGAGTATAAGCTTCTATGTACTGATTTTCTGATTCGTGTTTTCGCGCTTATTGGTGATGTTCAGGTATTATTCTGTTCCATTCTCTAAAATTAATCTGATGTAGAGACATAAGGTGGCGACAACAGCACTTTGAATTGAATAAGAAAATTAATCACCAAATGTAATTGTTCATTGTAATGCAATGAGAGACGAACACTTAATGTGGCTTGATTTTGTCTTAATCTAACACTACTTGACATTCTTTCATTTATATAACTTGCAGTAATTTCATCAGAATTTTAGAATATATTTGAAAACTTATAGCTTTTATCATCACAATATTATTGTCATTGTCACTTGATAATTTGATACCATCAGACACGCCAAATGTTTTACTAATAGTTTAAGCCATGTTTTGTTATTGTCTTCAGTTTTGTTGATCATATATAAAGGAAAGAAATACACTTCAAACAAATAGTGGAATTAGTCGCTACTAATTTCGTTAGATCAGTTGGACTCAATAAAGAAGGAATAATTTAAGAGAGGAACAAAAAAAATTCCAATCACGAAATACAAGAATTTAATGTGGTTCAGCAATATTGCCTACCTCCGCTGCCCCCCATGCCAATTCTTCACTATATCAACTAAAGAAAAAAAGAATACAAAAATACACTCTTCATATTTATCTGCCTATGCAAAGGCTTTGTTCTCATTTCTGTCATTCACTACTGAAGCTTTGTATAGCTTCCATGTCCCTTCACATTTTTCACTATCCAAACCCTATATAAGCACAAGTTTTTGGATGAGTAGTGAATTCATTTGTCAACATTTTTGGTTAGTTTTCTCCAATTGTTAAAAGATTTTGTTGCTTTCACACGTGTAGTAAATATTTGAATTAAATGAGCCATCCAATTTTTCCTTACCTATAATGTGAAAGACCAAGTAGCTCAATGTGGAATAAGAAGCCTATATTTGAGCTCCATTATTCAACTGTTTCTTTCTCAGTTTTTCCAGGAATACTTGCTTTTTTATAATGAAGTACCTTCATAGAGGGTGTAGACAAATAATTTGATTTTATGACATGCTGTCTTGCAATTTGATTTTTGGCAGAGTTGCTTGTCCTTGAGATATGAAGCACTGGTTATGCGAGAACAGAAGGCCACCGCTGATCCCAGGCTTCAAGTTTCATGCACTGAATGGCTCATCTTTGCCGAGCATTTGCTTGATCACGGCTTTTACTCCATTGCAAATAAGGTTTGTTGTTAGCTTATTCTGCTTTAGAACTCTTACATCTATGAAGATATAGGTGACTGCATTGCAGCATTGGCTTTTGCTGTATGTATCGAATGATGAATTTTACTGATCTCCAAATTAAGGCTGTCACCAATGCATTCTTATCCTGATCACACCATTATTAAGAGGCAATAGAGGGAATCTATCATAGAGTATACCCCACGAGCTGTCAAAGCTTGCTTAGACATTTTGTCAATCTCCATCTAACTTGTTCAGAGCAGCCATGTTAAGTATATGGGGATCAATTGTTATGATAGGTGAATGTGGGTGCTATTTTCTCATAAAATGCCACTTGTGATATTGATGGATACTTAGTATTGAAAAAAGCCTCAAATTTTTGTGTAAGTTTTGTCTTACAGACACCTTAAAGTTTGTTGGGATGGCATCACCTAGGACAGAGATTAGGCACCATGTTCCTCTGTGAGAAAAGACTCTTTTAATTCCTATATTCCTTTTTCCAGATGTTCAAGTGATGTTTCTTTCTGAGATAAGGTTATCTGATACAGTAATTTGTGTTTTTGTAATACCAATTTCCTACATTTTTTTTTCTTTCCTAAAACTTAAAGATTTTGGCTGAAGTTTGTGAAAGCAGCTTTTGTTTTCAGCAAATGGGTGATTTTTTTGAATGAAACAAGAAATTCATTAACTTATATTTCCTCAAACTGTAGGCAAAAGAAACCAATGAACACATTCAATCCACTGACAACTGCCAGTCAACAGAAAAAATGAAGCTAACTTGTGGGCTACTATATTCCCCCCAAGGAAAGAAGCAACACGTGCCACAGCTAAAAATATCACACAAAACTCCCGCATACGAGGCATACTGGAAATCTCTCTTAAGACTTTGTACCACACGAAGGAAATCACTCTCCGTTATAGCCACCTGGAACCCATTATCTCTTGCAAAAAGAAGGCCATCCCTCATCGCCACTGCCTTCGCGTCCTCGACTGAAAATAACCCCATTGTTCTCTTCATGAATGCCACAACCACCTCAAATTCGTCACGATGAACAGCCCCTGAGTTGGTAAAACCAATTTTTTCTTAACTAACACATCTCTATTGAGCATATTTGAGCTCCATTTTTGGTGTAGAATGCATTTTGAAATAGTAGATTGATGGAGAATGTGTGGTTAAAAAATAAGGAAAAGTTTTGGGTTTGTGTGTAATATTATTTTATTAGATCAAACAAGGGCCCAATTTCAGTTTACCCGCTGGAGGTGCCTCCCACCTTACCAACCCTCTGAAAGTCCCACCAGCTGGCTGCACCATCGTCTTTAGTCCCGTCCACTCCTCCAAATGGGCTACAACATCCACTAAAATGCTATGCTCTCGAGGGGCAGCAACATGTAGGACATAATTCCATTCAGCTTAAATCACCCACAACAGACATCCCGGTTGCCCCACCTCCCTCTCATTGCAATGGTTAGCAATTTCAAGAAGATAATCCCTCACATCCCCCAGTACCTAAGTATGCCTTTATCCGCCTCCACTATCCCATGGCCTTCCAAACCCTCTAGCAAATGGGCGATTTGATATCCTTTTTTGCACATTTTTTTAGTGAATCTTGCTACATATGCATCAAGATTTACATAATGAATTACACAATGCCACATGACACTATGTCATTTGTCAGTTTAAAACACAATCAACTTTTTTATTCAATTCTTTTCCGTCCCACCATATTATGTAATCCATTATGTGCAAGTAGCAAAATCTTTTTTTAGCACACTGAACTTAATGGTCTATTTGTCAAGGACATTTTGATATAGCTCTCAAATTCTATTTGATCTACTGACTCAAATTATTAATTCCGTGTTTACACTTAGTTTATGATGGATTAATATAATTCTCACCGGATACTGAGTATTAGCATCAAAGATTTGCGCTTTTGCTAGTTGATTTATCTGTTTCTCTGTTGATGTTTGAACTTATTGAGAAGAAGTTGTGACCCATAATTTAAAGGTTGATTAAACTTCGTTGTCATTTGTCTTTTTCTCTCTGAAGGCATGTAAAAAGGTGCTGGTCTCCATTAAGGCGAATCATGCATCTGACCCTGAAACAGACCACTTTTTCCACAATGTACATCTCATTGAGAAAGTCAAGAAACTCAAGGATGTTTCTGCACTCTCAGCTTCTTCACGATCTGGTATGGTCTACTTTGAGGTCTTATATCTTGGAAGATTAAAATTATTGTAGATTTTAAAGAAAAATGCATTAGCTTCAAGACAATTAAAGTGTGATGTGGATGAAACTATGAAAGATAATGTGGATGATTACTTGGTGTCCGTTCTGACTTCTGCATCTGCTATCTGTCAATAAACTAATACATATTTTTTTTCCCTAAGGTCTTTACTATCATCTTTGTTTTCATACATACATTACCATTCAAGTTTAAGAACTTCTGTTGCATTCGGAACCATCTGGAATCTTTTTATTAGTAAAAATGAATTCATGGCCTTTTTAAGAACTGACTATCAAAATCATTCATAATAAATAATGAATTCATGGCCTTTTTAAGAACAGACTATCAAAATCATTCATAATGAGCGAAATCATATGGTCAGAATTTTATCAACAAAACAAGGTAAAAATGTCGATATCATGGTTTTGAGTTAATTTTTTTTTTCTTGCCAATAATACGCCTATTTTGACTAAGGAGTAAACTATTCATATGTCATCTGTTTGTGCCAAACATAATAATCAATCTCAGTGCGTGGATTCCAGCAATTTAGAAACCTAGTACGATAGACTTTGTCAAGATATGTTTATCATGCTGAAATAGATATAACAGTCTCTTCATTTTTCTGAATATAGAATATTAACATAGCATCCGTAGTTCTAGTTGACTGCAGCACTAAAGAAACTCGAATATAAAAAGAATGACAATTGTTGTTGAGATTTCTCAATAAGGGTTGATCCAGAATACTGCATAAGATCTATTATTAATATAGAGTTCCAGCCACACTAATACAATATGGCTTATGTGATCTATTGTGCATAGTTGCAAGATCATGATCAAGAAAGACAAGTTACTCAGTAAGGCAATCGTTATATGAACCTGCATGTAAAACATGGAAATTATATTCGCGTCGGCAGAAATTTAAAATGGTGGCGTGAGTAGCCCGTACATGCAGAATACTTATCTCAAAGTATCATGCAGAATTAAAATTCCTTTTTTTATTCCACTACACTTTAAGGAATATAATACAGTTACTACTGAATTGATAACATTAAATATCTTACGACTTGATTCTCGTGATTAGGCTAGACTCTGCCACAACATATTTGCTTGAACTCGACATCACTTTATTCCTTGAACTACTATTTGATTCGCTTTAGTTCTGGACTGAACTAGCCTGGAGTTAAGTACAAATAAAAATTATTAGTGATTTATTGAAGGTCTTGTGCGTATTTAACTAGATACATAGCATGGAATATAAATATTATAACCCTTTATCGGGTTGGTTGAATTTTTGTGAAATTTAATTGTATATGCTTCCAAAAAAGCATTTAGTCAGAGACTTTTGTGTCTGATGTAGATGATTTTTCTTTGTGGACGCTGTTTCAGTCCAGGCACAGGCAGTAGAATACTTGAGGCAGAAAACAGTTGAACAAAGTTCAGAACACCCTAGCATCTCCAATGAAACCAAATGTTCAGGGAGCTCTCGGTTCAGAAGTGGAATCAGACAAAAGAATTTACGGAAACTACGAGAGCATCAATGTCGAAAACAGACATACTGCAGAGATTAAGATGT
Source organism: Fraxinus quadrangulata (assembly GCA_903798255.1). Taxonomy (NCBI): domain Eukaryota; kingdom Viridiplantae; phylum Streptophyta; class Magnoliopsida; order Lamiales; family Oleaceae; genus Fraxinus; species Fraxinus quadrangulata. The sequence goes on from CAIGRB010015302.1 coordinate 14,567, forward strand.
ACAAATCTCAGGTTCCTCCACCTTTTCCTTTTCTCCGCTTTGTTTTCAAGACATAAATTCTCAGGCATATAGTTAAATCAAATCAATATAGGATTTCTCGCTGCAATCAAGCGCTTTTCCATGCAATGTACGACGGAGGAATTGAAATGATGGCACTATCTCATAAGAATTACATGACATCCAATTAGTGTTTTAAAAGGCGTAACGCGTGGTGATGCGTGTAAGGCATATGCGTAAAAAGTTGTAAAAATGCATTTTCTTATTTTAATTTTTAATCAATCAAAAAATCATTTAATAATTGAAAATAATGCATATCAAACATTTAAAACAAATTTATAGAAACGTTACATATTTTTTTAAAAGTTTCAACAAAAAGATAAGTTTCAAATTTAAATCAATTTTTAAGTTTTAACTTAAATTTTTTTTAAAAAATATTAATAAAGAAAAAGATCATAATCGCGAGACGTCGTCTAAGCGCACCTTTTAGAACACTGCATCCAATACATTTGTAATTTGTGCCTCTAACTTTTGTACTTTTGGATTTGTCTATTAGGATTAGAGCTTTGAACTGTTAGTTCCATCCAGTAGTACTTCTTTCTCTAAAACTTTGGGGATGTTTGGTTTAGACTTGGAAAGAATATGGAAGCCAAATAGAACCAAAAGATTCCTTGTTTTAATAGTTTTATCGGGAAGCCTTTGATTTTGTATGTATATTTCACTTACTAATGAACCAATCGACTTAAATCTTCATGCTTCTTTGTAAAGTTCACTAAGAAAAGCTTCTAACAAAGTTCTCTGTTTCTGGTATATATTCATGCTTATGAAATACAACTTTCGACATCTTAAGACTTTTTTAGAGTCGATTCTACAAGCTGAGGGCCATCATGTTTACTACTGGAGTTTCTATATTTCTTTGGGGGCAAAGTATTTTAATATTAACTTATTTATAATAAATAGGATCTAACAAAGATTTCAAAGAAACTGCATCCAGAAGAAAAAAAAAAAAAAGGAAATAGGGACCTTGGTTGAAGTATATTGTTCCAAAGGAGATGGGATCGAAGTTATCTGTTTCTTAAATTTAAAGTCTATTTGGTTACAATTCGAAAGAACTTTTTTGCTCCAACAAAGTTGAAGATTGTACCTAAATATCAAGAAAAAAATTGATACCTACTAGGATAATAAGAATCCCAAACGACGAGACTATGACAACAATATTTCCTTTAGACAATTGTTATCGCCTTGTATTCCCATATGTTTTCTTATAAGTAAATCCGGTGGCAGTTAATTCAAAAAACACAAATTTTCTCTTCTCGATAATAATTTATGGTAATAATATTCAGATTATAGTTTTTTTTTATTGTACTACACTTTAATTGTACTTAAGGACCTTGACCTTTGCTCATTATAGAATTTAGGTCCTTAACTTCTTCTTCTTCAATTAAAACTTTAGTATTTATAGTTAAATAAACTAATAGCTGAAATAAAGAAAAACAATGTCGTAATTTTTAAAAAAAATAAGTGGTAACCTCGACTCAATAACAAAATGGAAGAAAAAAAAAATTACTTTTTGACAAAATTAAAATCTTAAATCATTTGGTACTAATTATAGTTTCATGTCAACATATTATTCTGGACTAATTTTGTTAACTGGCACGACCCATTAACATGGCAAGTCGATAGTCTCCAAGATGATCGAGCTATCTAGGCCGAGTTTATAGAGCAAATTAGGTCCAATACTATGAAAAAATAAATAATTAGATTTACCCTATTAATTAATTAAATGATTTAATCTCGATTTAATACGTTCTAAAACTATCAAAACCACCCCAAAAATCCAAATCAGTCCCAATTTCCAGAACTTCCAGAAATCTTCCAAAGAAACCATCTCACCCAATTAATGTCACAGTTCTGCTACACCTGAATCTGAATGCGAACCCAAAGAATTTCGGATTTCATCGCTTGAGGTTTTGGATGAAAAAGAGTAGTTGATTCATGAAAGACTTTTCTTTCTTCTCCTTATGTATCTGTATTTAAATATTCGTATTTATCTGTATGTATTCAACTTTCCCAAGACTATTAGCTTTATTCTCCTTCGACGTCTGCTTAGCTTGCTTTGCTCAGTGGATTGTGATTTTTTTGGGAAATTATGTGAAATTAGATTTTATTATTTTGATCTCTGAAACTTGAAATGGACTTTGGGGATAAAGAAAGAACAAAATGGTTCAGTTTTGGTGGAGCTACTTTAAGTAAGGAACCATATTCTGATAGGAAGAAACCCAGTATCCAATTCTTTATGCTTTAAACTCATTCATTATGTTTTGAAGATTATATTTGACTGTTTATTGATTGATTGTCCCCTTTTTTGGAGGGAGAAGGGGGGAGAATTAACAGAAGAAGATAGAGGAGGAAGCAAAAGAGAAGGAACTCTCTGAATTGTTTAAAGTTGCAGCGGGCTATCATGTGCGAGGAGGTCGTGTGAAACTTTTCTGGGCAATTGTTATGCTAAAATCATTCCAGGTTCTAGGTGCATTTGGGGTTTATGCAATATGTTTATACAAAAAATTGAAATTTTGTTGATAGAATCAATGGTCTAGTGTGGAGCAAGAATTAGGTTATGGAATCTCAATTGTTGGTGATCATAGTGACTTATGATGATGACTCGAAGGGTGCGGAGAGTATTGAGTTGGATGGGGAATTTAGTGTGATGGATCATTGGACAATGTAGTAGTGACTGAGTTGGTAGATGATGGTGATGGTGAATTGACTTAAAGATATTTGAAGTTTTAATCGATGTTTTGTCGATAAAATGACTTAAATATGCTTGGCAGTGAATGAAGAAAGATGAGGGACGATAGTCGTGTTACTTTTTTTTTCTTTTTATCACGTATTTGAATGTTTGTTATTTTTTTTTTAATTCTTGTCACTTTTAAGTGTTTGTCACTTTCTTTTTTTTAATTTCTGTTACTTTTTTTTTAGTATTTGCCACTTTTTTCTATCGTTTTATTGAATTTTTTTGTCACTTTGTTGAGTGGCATATATCATTTCTTAATAAAAGTGACATTGTGTATCGTTGTTTAATTAAAAAAGTGACATTATAAAATAGTGGCACTTAATTTTACATAGTTTTGTTTTTTTTTACTTCAAAAATACTTTACATTTGATTTTTTAAAAGATTCCTAATTTTAATTGACTGAGTTGGTAGATGACGATAGTGATGAATTGACTTAAAGATGTTTGACGTTTTGATCGATGTTTTATGCATAAATTGACTTAAAAATGTTTGGTTGTGAATGAAGAAAGAGGAGGGACGGTGGTTGTTTCACCTTTTTCTAATAATTGTCGTCTTATTAAATCGATTCCAATATTTTAATTGATGTTTTGTCACATTTTTAAAAAATTTTTGTCACTTTTTAAAATGTTCGATACGTTTTTGAATTTTCATCACTTTTTTCTTTTATTTTATTGAAAGTTTTGTCAATTGTTAAATGACACATCACGTTTTAATAAAAGTAGCATTTTATATTGTTGTTTAATTAAAAAAAGTGAGATTTAACTTTAAGAATTTGTCACTTTCTAATAAAAAAAAATTGGCATTTCATTTTACATCGTATTTTTTATTTTCAAAATATTTTTTTTATTTTTTAAAATATCTCTAATTTTTAATGTATTTTTGTAAGTTGCTCGAGTTTATATTTGTCATCCCTAAATACATGCTTCCTTTGGGCGGGGTTGACGGGGTAAAAGAAAAACAGGCTGAGGGAAAAGAAATTGAAGCCGAAGTCAGAAGTTATTACAGCTGCAGTTAATTTGTATTAATAATATAATATTCAAAATTTAATGCAAAACCCCCCAAATTTCTGGAACTCCGGTTTGAATTTTCCATTCCTCGAATCCAAAATATTCCGATCTTGACCAATGTCCAATCTTCTATTTCACCACGTAATTGGCAACCCACCGTCTATCGGTTTAACTTTAATCCTCCATAACCCATATCTAGCTAAACCCTTCGTACGCAATAACTGATTTTAACCCAATTCTCTAACCTAGCGTGTTTCTGGGTTTTATATATTTCAATGGCTACCAATGCCTCGCCGAAATTAAAAAAATCGGACCTGATACCGGTCCCTCAGCCGCCCGACTATCACCCGGAGATTACCGTTTCGCCGGCGCACGACGGCCTCCACTTTTGGCAGTTCATGATCGCCGGCTCAATTGCCGGTATGGTGGAGCACATGGCAATGTTCCCCGTTGATACAATCAAAACGCAGATGCAAGCCATTGTATCTTGCCCTGTTAAATCCGCGAGTGTCAAACAGGCTGTACTATCTATCTTGAAATCTGAAGGGCCGATAGGGTTTTATCGTGGCATCGGTGCTATGGGTCTGGGCGCTGGGCCAGCCCACGCTATTTATTTTTCTGTTTATGAATTTTGTAAGGAGAGCTTTTCTCGTGGAAATCCAAACAATCATGTAGCCCACGCTGTGTCAGGGGTTTTTGCAACAATTGCTAGTGATGCGGCATTTACTCCCATGGATATGGTTAAGCAGAGGCTGCAATTGAGTAGTAGTCCGTATACGGGGGTGTGGGACTGCGTAAAGAGGGTACTGAGGGAGGAGGGATTTAGAGCCTTCTATGCTTCCTATAGGACCACCGTGCTAATGAATGCACCTTTCACTGCAGTTCATTTTTCAACCTATGAGGCAGCTAAAAGGGGTTTGATGGAGGTGTCACCAGAAAGTGTGAGCGATGAGAGGTTGGTGGTTCATGCCACGGCTGGAGCTGTAGCGGGAGCATTGGCTGCTGCAGTTACGACCCCACTTGATGTTGTGAAGACTCAGTTACAGTGTCAGGTGCTAAAATATAATTTTTTTTTTGAAATTAGTGTATAAATCTTGGTTCTTTAGAGTACATGAGGTGTGCATTATGCTCTGATTTATTTTTCGTTAGAAAATAAATTGATGTCAACGTGTAATATATAATACAATTGCAGAGCTGCTTCTCAGTACTTTTTATTTCAGGACTCTACAATTTGTGGAGTAATGAACACTGTAAAGAGTAAACATAATTGGACTGTTAAAATGTGTCTTATATGGGCTGAATTATTGACTTATTTTCTGATATTCTGTTGCTCTTGGAAAAAGAAAATAAAATTGAAGATATCCTAATTTAGATATGACAGACAGTTATCTTTGTTGTTTCACTTTGCAAATTCTGGTAGAAGTCATTAAAGATTGGACGACGTTTGCTATTTTCCAAGATTCAATTGGAGTAGTACCATGTTGGCTTTAGCAATCTATTTAGAGACAATGGCAGGGACAAGATTACACATTAGCCTCTCTGGGTTTGCTGAAATTGTCAGCTTTTGAACGATCTTCTTTAGGCAAAAGATTTTAATGTTAGTTTGAGTACTGAGTACTTTGTGTATAATTTTAGTTGCTGTAGAAGTACCTTTTGGGAGGTATTGATGTATGGAGCTCATGAAGTATATTTCAATGCTTTGACTTGATTATTCATGGGGTGAGATGTCTGTGATGGTATTCAGAGGTCAAGGATTGTTAGACTAAGTGGATGAGCGTCTTTAAGATGTTGTTTGTTGAAGATCACAATGAAAATTCTACTGGAATGGAATAAGACATTTTTTATGGGATTGAATGTTTGGAAGGGGGATGGGTGGGGAGTTGTTTAAGATGCGAAGGTATTTGTGGTAAAACAAGAAGAGAGAGGAGTAAGAATATGCGTACTTGTAAGTTGGTTAAAGTAACAGTAACTGAAGATAAATTGCACGAGAATGGATTGATATAATTTGGATACATCTTATGAAGGTTGTTGGATATATTGATGAGGAACGTAGTGAGATTAATAATAGTGCTAAATTATTGTAAATGTTAGACCTAAAATGACATGGAATAAGTTAATTCGAAGTTGATTGGGAGAGAGGATCTCCAGCTCAGGTATGAGATAAGGTTTGATGAATTTAGTCAGGTTGCTGCCAAAATTATTTTCAGTGCCTATCTTTGATTTAATGAACATTCGGTTATTAGTTGTTGTTGCTTCATAATTGGTCTTAAAATTTTGCTGCATTACCATAAAAGGTAGAAGACTGGTGACATATTGTTGACATTTGTTTTTCAGTAGTGCTTTTCTTAATGCATTCTGGAGTCTTTGTGGGGGTGCCTTGACTGTGTCCGTTGTGGATTGGACCAAGACTTGAATGGGATGATAAGGTTTACTTGCATGTATTGTGTTGGAAATGTGAGTTAGAAAAGGGGCTCGGATGAGGAGGTGTCTCTCAATAAGTTATGTATTTACCTTCTCTTTAACTTCTTTCTTTATCTCCAATAATTTTCTCCTCTCTTTTTCCCTGTTTGTTTCGCTTTTCGCTTGTAATGGCGGTGAATGGTTGTGGAGTTATCTTGGTGTTTAATGGTGGTGGGCCCCTGGTAGCTGAACCCATTTCCATTAGCTCTAGCATTTTATGGGAAGTTAATCTTTATTCTGCAGCTTTTGATCCCCAAGTATTACTGTGGAGAGTAGAGAGAGAAAACTCCCATGTGAATACGTGTAGATGAAAAGTGAAAGGATTAACCTTCGTTAGAATTTTCTTGAAGATGGTGAAAATGTGTTTGGGTACGGTTGAATAAGAATTACGACTGGATATCTAAATTTGTAGAATGGCAGAAGTTGTACAACTTGGACTAGTTCAAGTTTTCATGTGTGGTAGGTGATAATGTGGTAGTTATGAGGTAGTGACAGTGTGATGAGAAGGGGTTGGGTGGTGGAGAGATGTGAGGGGTTGTGGTGTAGGTTTCAATGGGTGAAGTGTTAGATTGGATTTTATATTTAAATTTTCGTTTGCATTAAGGATAACAGTGAACTTGTGATTATGAAGTGTTTTATTTGGAAGCTTTAGAGGTTAATGTGGGGAGTGTATATAAAAGCTCTCAATTGAAATTTCACGGATTTGTGTGTTTTGTTATACTTACATGGAATTTGTATTTAGTTATGGCAGCAAAAGACCAAAGTTTGGCAATTTAGACTTCAACGTATTGCTTTCATCATATAATTTATGTATAAACCAGTATATCCATAATGTGGAGGCATTTCTTACATTTTTACATGGAAACTAGGTATATTGAAAAGGGCATTCTGGATAAGTATTTTGTTATTAAGTGCCTTTGTCTTTAGAAGCGGAGGAACCAAACTATAGAGTTTTATGGGGAAATTGAATTTGTTTCTTCTTGGCCCCAGTGTAGATTTTGCTCGTCTGATTTTATTTATGTACCTACAATTTTTCGTGCATAGGTAACTTGGTGATTTGTTTTGGTTTTTCTATCTGCCTCACTTGTTATTTACTGAAAATATATATATGTCAAAATTTTGCATTATAATGAGGTGATGATGTCCTTTGTTAAGTACATTACTCCACTTTCTTTTGAAATCAACAAGTGTTGCAGTTGAAAATGAATAAACAATCTGAGACATATCAAGAACGTTGGTTCATTTGAATACAAGAAGGCTATGATGCCTGCAGAAATTGCCGAGTATCTGCATTAGCCAGCATTCTTAAATGATCTAATATAGAATTCACTTTAAATAAATCTTAAAAGAACTTTTTGGTTACCATGCAGGGTGTGTGTGGATGCGATAGATATGTTAATGGTTCGATCAGGGACGTTGCTCGAACAATAGTGAAGAGAGATGGATATGTTGGTCTAATGAGAGGATGGATGCCGAGGGTGCTCTTCCATGCTCCAGCTGCTGCAATTTGCTGGTCGACTTATGAAGCTGCAAAATCCTTCTTTCAAGATTTAAACAATAGCAGCAATGACAATGTCGCCTGAGAAGCACAGTGCGTCGCTTCAAAGTTTTCGGAATTTCTGACACTAGGATTGATGGCAAGCTTTTCATGCGAGGAGATGGGCAATTTGGTCAATCACCTATTAGGTTTGATTTGGCTGTTGTAACTTAACAGGTGATGGGCAACCCCTGTATTCAGGAGAGCATTTACTGATGTGTAATATAAAAAATTAAAATTGGTCAGTTGAAATAAGCCCATTAAATTGGGAGGCATTTCCAAGATTGTGTTACATGAAGCTCAAATCTGCACAATTTTCTCGTACCTAGGACACGTCTACTGTGGTCGTAAAAGATGTAAGATCAAATCTGAGGATGATTTTGTAGTGTTACTATTTTCATTTCTCATTTCACACCTCAAATCAAGTATCATCGTTGCTTCTATAGTGGTACTAGAACATTTCCCAGACAGAGACTATATACCGTGGCATCAACAAATGTTTTGACCAACAACATTTGAACTTTTGACCAACGACATTTGAACTCAACCGTTTAGGACAAGCGAAATAATGTTCGTGTGGACGTGGAAAGTACTACCTGGCCTAAAATTAGGAAGTGAAAACGAAAATAACCGAAGAAATGGACGAGGCAAGGACGGATGTGAGATGTTATCTCCAAGAAAGAGATAAAGTATGTATTGTTTAGCATTGGAGATGATAAATCATTGGGCCACATGGGTATACATTATGTTTCTTTAAGAAGGTGTTCATTAAAATTATATACTGTAAGTGTACGAGTTGCGTTCAAGTAATAAAATGGACTTTTTGAGTTCGAATTATCGATTCTACGATGAATGTTTACTTTCGATTATACAAATTAAATCAATTTAATTTGTATAATAAAAACAAACATACAATAAAATTTGATTTTGGAAAATAAAGAAAATTAACTAAAATCTACGAAATAAGAAAATATCAACACTTTGAGATTTTCGGAAGTTGTGGGATTCATAGTTTCATTTAACCGTTGCCTAATTAATTTCTCTATAAGCCAATTAACGAATTACTCATTTACTATGTTAGACTCGATTTTTCAATTTTAGTCAATTACCCATCTCGAGCGAAATTATCCCTAATTAATTGATTTAACTTACTATCTCTATGTCGATTACAACTAAACAATTGCATTCAATATTTGTGAAAATAGCTCATTGGGTCACCTAGGGCTAATGATATATCTCTATCCATTAAACAAACATAGATTTCTATTATTTGATTTAAAATACACAATCTTCTCTCGAACGATATACAAATCACTAAACACTATATTGGCCACATAAATGAAAATGCATGAAATACAATATTAGAAACACATGAAAATAAATAATATAACATTAAAGAGCAAATATTAAAATTAATTAAAAGTTAGGTTAAACTAATACAACAAATCTCAACACAATCAATTAACTCATTTTATACATTTAATAGTAAAGGAGAATATGCATAATATTCATTATAAATAAGGCAAAATAAATGAGAAAATACAAAGTATGGATAAAACCTCACTTTTTTGTTTGGATTTGATTTTCCCAAATACTTCTCCAAATCTTTGATTGAATCTCTTTCTACTCTAGATTGTATCTCCAAAATATCAAGTAAAACCAAAGAAATTGGAAAGGAAAAGAAAATAAAATGAAAGAAGAAAGAAAAATGAAAGAAAAAAGAAAGAACCAGCCAAGAGAGCGAAGCTGAAGAACAGACACGCAGTTGCTGGGTTTTTAATAACCCTTTCAGAAATTGCAGCTTTGGTCCCCAAAGTTTTGGAAAAATGGCAAAAAGGTCCAATATTTTTAAAAGTGGCGCCTAGGCGCCAAGTCTCTGCAAAAATCATGAACTTGTTTCAATTTTGCAGCCAAGTCCCCTAGATATTTGCATGTCAGGTCCCTAACTTTGATCTTATACAATTTGGTCCTTGGATTTTGACTTTCATATCAATTATGCCCTACATAAATTGCATTCAAGTCACTCAACTTTTTGCTCTGTTCACTTTGATCCCAACATTCACAATTTTGCACACATTTGCTCCATTTTATCTCCTTTTGTCTTGTTCTATTTTCTTTGGGTGATTTTTACCTACAAAAACAATAGTTACATAATTGTGAGTAGAATTTCACTCATTTTTATCAATAATAAATATATTTAGATATTAAATAAGTGTGCAAAAACACACTTATCAGAAGGCTTGAGAGATTGTTGGGAGAGATTTTTTGTTGGGTATTCCTCGAGTTCTCTTTTTAAACAAATCATTCACGTGGTCATTGCTTTAGTTCCTAAGACAAATCATTCACCAACCAGTGGGGATTATAGACCAATAACTTGTTGTAATGTGTTCTACAAGGTGATCACAAAGATCCTCACTTGTCAATTGGGACCTATTTCTTGGGACTATTGTGGATCAAGCACAAGCCACTTTTGTAGAAGGAGGGAATATGACAGAGAATATTCATCTAGTTCAAGAGCTTTTGAGACAATACATTTGTAAGAGAGTTGCCCCTATGTTCTTTCTTAAAATTGATTTAAGAGAGACATATGATTCGATCAATTGGGATTTCTATAAGATTCATCGATTGGGTTATGGAATGCATTACTACTCCATCTTACTATATTGCTCTTAATGGTAGTCTACACAGGTTTATTAAAGGAAAAAAGGGCCTTCGCCAAAGGGATCCCTTATCTTCTTTTTTTTTTTTTATGTTGTCTTGAGTATTTTTCAAGGATGGTGAAAGGAGCTACCAAGGATAGTGATCACCCTAAATGTGGCCACCTAAAGATTATGCATTTAGCATTTGCGGATGACTTGATGCTTTTAGCAAGAGGTTACATTATGTTGATGCATATCATAATAGATTGTCTATCCGACTTTGGGGAAGCATAGGGACTTAGAATGAATACAACTAAGTCTAGCTTGTACACTGCAAGGATTCATGGGCAAGATTTGGAGGAAATCCAAGAATTAACAAACATACCGAATGGGTCTATGCCATTTCGCTCTTTGGAATAGGTCGAAAAATTGAAAGTCAGTTCTATGCTCCACTTTTGGACAGAATTAAAGCTTACATACGTGCGTGAAGAGCTCCATGCCGTCCTATGCTGTGAGAGAAGAGCTCGTGCAGGCAATTCTTTAAGGGGTCGAGTGTTTTTGGCTATCTATTTTCCTTATCCCAGTTACGATTGTTTCTAGTATCATTAGATTATGTCGGAATTTTCTTTGGGGATCCAAAAAGCCGTTGGTAGCATGGAAGAATATCTGCTTACTTAAAAGTACCAAAAACTTGATCGTTTGATTTTTTGCAAATGAACGGAATCGTGAACAAGTAATAAA
>CAIGRB010015323.1:0-11135 GCA_903798255.1 Fraxinus quadrangulata
TCGGCAAATCAAATTCTCCACAAATCTCGAAGTCTAGAATTCAAGCCACGTGGCCCCTTTTCTTCAAACGTTCAGATCATTAATCAGAGGATTTTGTAATTTTACAATTACAAGAAGGTTCATATCTATTTGTATTTTCTCAAAAATACAATTTGTAACGATTTTTGTATTTTAATACACTAAAATCCGTCGTACAGTAGGGTTATAATCATTAATAAATTTTTCGATAACAACTTTGTTCACAGTAGTACTATCAAAAGTAAAATTTCAAATAATTTCTTGTATACCACAATTTTGTAAAATATCTTTTAAAACTATGTATATGCTAGTGGCATACAAGGATATTTTATATATCTGAGTGCAATAATCATTTTATGCATAGGTCATAGGTGATCAATGTAATGAGTTGTAGCAGTAATATAACATTTTTTATTAACACCGATCTATAACTAAAAGGTAAACGATATAACACTATTAAAATTTTTTAGATTCCATAGCATCTTGTTTTCTTTTGTTATATAATTTTATAGTATCTGAACGAATAATATTTCTACAATAAGAAGTATACCTGGGTTGGAGATAATTCTGCACAAGTCGGGTAAAGTGTATTGACTCTATCATCATAAACGACATCTTTCCTGCAACAATGTATACAGTCATTCATTCACAAAATCTTTCCTGTGAATATACAAATATGAAAAGAGTAGAACCAGAACCGCTAAACACTTGTTCAGTCTGTTTCGGGTCAATACCGACTGGTTTCGCTTTGTATGTTTTTAATATGTGCCTATTCAAATAAGTTGTGCTTGAACCGGGCTTCCAACTAAGTTCTTTGCCACAGTAATTGCAACAAGCTTTCCAAATATCAACTCCATTTTGATTACCAAATTTTTTTACGTATCATATATTGCCAACAATCCGATTATTCTTTTTTTGACCTTTTAATCCCAAGTACTTCTTCCCATTCGATATCCTCCAAATCAATTGGAATATTTTGAAATCATCGTAACCGGATGGAGTACTCGAACTACTCGTAAACTGATTAATCTCAACACTAGTAAAATCCATCTATAGCTATTATAAAAAAATATATTGAATATTAGAGCAAAATATATTGAATATTAGAGTAAAGAAATTGGGGATTGAAATTGAAACTAGAATATTAAAAAATTTCATGAAACTCAACTAAATTGGATATTAGAGTAAAAAATTTGGATACTAGAATATTGAATATTAGAGTAAAGAAATTGGAGTTAGATTGAAATAAATTGATATAAAATTCAAATTTTTTTTCGCGTATTTATTAAAAAAATGTATCCATTTCAACTATATTTGAATTTCAAATAATTCAATTTTTTTTCGCATATTTATTAAAAAAAATGTATCCGTTTCAACTATATTTGAATTTCAAATTCAATTTTTTTTTTAAAAAAAGGAAAGCTACGGTAGACTACTATTTTTATTATGTTTTTAATTTTTTTGAAAGCTCGACTCATGATGAGCTGAGCCCACGACTCGAGCCTGGTAGAGCCATAAGGGCAGCTTAAGCTCGAGCCGATATACCAAAATGGGGCTCGGCCCGAACCGAGCCATGAGCCGGCTCGACTCGGACTTTTCTTGGACCGAGCCATAGACTACTCGAGTCGACAAGCCATATTGACATCCCTACTGATTTCCAACGTGCAGCTCAACTTCTCCTTCAATAGTGGTCTATTTCAATTTAGTTTCTACATATTTATACAATTATGAGATATATATCCAGTATCTAATACTCAAGAAAGTATTGAAATAGACATATTAATGTTAATAATAAAGATGCCTGAAGTGGAAGCTTCAAAAGACTTCTTTCCGTTCAAGCTCACAAAGTAAGCCTTACAGTTCGTCTTTCAATGACCCCTCATTCCAAAGTGATAGCAATGGTCATTAGATTTAGTATTGTCCTTCTTTACTTTGACTGCCTTTGCCATCTTAGATATTTTCCTAAAATTTCCATTGAGACTTCCTTTTAGTGCCCTTAGAGGAATCAATGGCAAGACTTGTCCACTACTAACGTTGATGTAGGGCTGAACATCCTTAAGCATGTTCAGCAACTAAATGAGTGTGCATTCGAGGTTATTCATATTAAATTCATAATAAAATGAGAATAGCTCTCTAGAAGATATTTTAGAACCAAGTCAATACTTATTTCATGGTCCATGACTGAACCTAATTGAGACAACTTCTCAATATAGTCAATCATCTTCAGTATATGAGCACTGACTAAAGATCATTATACCCTTTGTAGGGGTACAACTACTTGAAAGTCTCATATCTTTTCTTATGTGATTGTTCATCATACAATCCCTTGAGAAGAAAAAATCATAGTATGAGCATCCATAACCTCATGTTGCTTTTGTAATTTAGATAACATAGCTGCAAGTATTTGCAATATTATCGTCATCAATGTGTTTATTATAAATAGCCACATTTTCCTCAGTCGAGTCCTCAGTATTGGTTGTTGTTCAAAAGTTATGCTCATATTGAATTTACTTTGCCTGAAGAAAATAGCTTCTTGATTGGTTTTTCATGCCCTATAAATGAAATATAAGTATAGAGAGAGCAAGACACACTTGTGTTAAGAGCTACTTTGAAAATAAAACAAACATTCTAGCAAATTTTACTTTGTTGATACACAATAACATGGAAATTGAGCTTATAAGTGTTGAAAATTTACTTAATCATGCACAACAAAATTTTAACAATTTTAATTTCCACAAAGTATTTGCTTTGTGTTTAGATGGAAATTGTGATTAAAATTATACATTTTCTTATACTAACAAGATAATGATTGCTTGTTATTATTTCTCAAATTCTAATAGATTATTAATAGAAGTTCAAGTGTACTTGGCCCATCTATTAAATTTGACCCAGTCAATTAATATAATAATTAAATTTGATCCATAAATTAATCAATCTAACTAATTAACTTAGAATCATTAATAAGCAAGTCAATTAATTAATTTTACAAATGTCCAACACCTATCTATCTTTTTGATGTGTTATTTTTCTATTTTGAGAAAAAAATATTGTTAAATTTAGGAAGAAATGAAAATCCATTGGATATGGTTCCCGAGGCTTATGAGTTCATTGAAAAACTTTTAGACTTTCGAGTTTGAACATGTTGCAATTTAAGGAACATACACATAAATTCAATACATGTTATTTTGGATTTTTAAAAGTAGAGATTGATCCATACCTTTATATTGAGCCTTCTAAAGTACGAAACAAACATTTGAGGCAAGATAACAAATGACATTACATTCTAGAAAAATGGCATGGGTATATTTGTACCCGGACCCGAACTAGNGACATTACATTCTAGAAAAATGGCATGGGTATATTTGTACCCGGACCCGAACTAGAAACGATAATTTGGGTTCGGTTCGGTTCGATTCTTGTAACTATGTGGACCAGAGTGATTCCATTAGGAAATATCCCAAAGTGTAACAGATGATTTCACGTATTGAAATACTAGGACCGACTCAACTAACGCACATGCCTACACGTGACATGCTTAATAGAAAGGGCAAAAAGTCTAGACACTATCCATGTCTATACAAATTCATTCGAAAACTACTAGACAATTCACATTAGATCAGAACACAAAACTCATCAATGATATTAAAACTATTATCTTCACCCAAATATTCCTTCAAATAAATTTAAAATTCTATGTCGTCTACTTTCTTTATACAGTAAAACCTCCATAAAATAATAATGTTGGGACCGAGAAAATTATCGATAAATGATATTTATTTATAGAGCATTTTATATTTTTATAACTTGAATTATTATTTTACCATAATACATGTACGGAATTAAAAAAATAAAAATAAAAATTGAATGTTGAGAAATTTAAAATATAATCTGTAAGCACACAAAATAATACACACATACATACATTAAAGAGGAAACATTAATGAACATGCATTAGCTACATTGTTTTATATCTTGGAAGATTAATTGTTCAACTTATTTCATGTACACATGAAGCATAATTTCTATAGTCATTAGCTTTAACTTAAGATCCTCAATCATTTCAAATTTCACATCTTTTTCTATCACAGCGTCTCATTTGAAAGGAGTTAAGAAACACACATTAACAAATGAAATGAGGAGAGCATTAAAAAAGTATTGTTAATTTAAAGGTTTGTTATTTGTAGTAGTATGGACTTTTATGAATTTAAACAATCCTTATTTTATATATTCATTGGGCTTTAAAAATCGCAAAAAAATTATCATCTTATGTATTTAATGGGGTTATTAGTTGGGAATAATACATATATTAGGTAATTCATTTGGCTTTAAAAATCTTAAAAAAATTATTATCTTATGTATTTAATGTTGTTACTAATTGGGAATAATACATATATTAGGTGTTTACTATATACAATTTCAATTTTAAGAAACAAGCTTTAAACATTCAAAAGTCACATGATAAATAATATATAAAATATTATATATAGTATATACGTAAATTAGATTTTAATAAATATCTATCCAAAAATCAAGCATTTAGTTACGAATTTTTCATTCCAAACAGGATTTTCCAATTTAACAAATTGTGGAGATCGAACAAAAGAGAAAAGTTACAGAGAACTATTCGAAGTAAATAATCTCGATTTTACCACAAGAATCTGTATCATTGAAAATCATCGGATTATTAAGGTCACAAATTGGAAATTATCGGCACTGTAGAGAATATTTTTCAACTGTAACGGTCACGAACTGAGTTGATAATAGAAGTAGCGAATTGAGCTTGATGATCATCCCGAAGTAGGTTTGAACTATTTCGAAGTCACAATTGGTGATGAATAACATTGTATTGTTGTTGGGTTTTCCAATTTTTGAATTGGCGAAACAATGTTGAAGCTTCAATTAGAAGTTGTTATGACAGAAATTGAAAATGATTATTGGCCTATAAACTTGATATTAATCTAATGGCCCGTGACCAATTCTCTGTAATATATAACCTGTTGATATAGATCTATGACATACACATTATGACATGTGACTTGCAATATTGATCCAATAGCCTATGACTAATTCTCTTGGATATGTGACATAGACCCATGGAATATGACACGTGACTTGTAAAATGCCACCTGTGATATTGATCAAATGGCCTATGACTAGTTCTTTTGGATATGTGACATAGACATTGATCTATTACCCATGCAATATTACATATGACATGTGAACTGTTGTTACCTATGACCCCTAACTTATGAACTATGACCTGTTATGAGTGCACAAAGACATGTGACTAGTTAATTTTGATATGTGACCTATACAAAATGATGTGTGGCATGTGAAGTATGAACCATAGTTATAAAATATGGACCGGACTGGCTGGTTCAACCCGAAAACTGTCCAACAGGACCGCTCTGGTCCGAGTTATACAATTTTAGTGGTGGACAAACAAATCCTTTGAAACCCGTCGAACCGTGGGTTTTTAAGTAACCAGCCGACCCATTTTCCCTTGACCTAACCGGGTCTTATGTTTCTTTTTTTTAAACCTATTTTCTCCTCTTTCCAATTCCTCAATTCATGTTATTAGGTGATTCTTCGTCCAAAATCAAACTCCTCTGCTGCCGTCTCAAATTCAATCACTCCAAAAAATTCAAATCTCCAATTTCAAGTCTTAAAGAGATGGAAGAACATGTCAATATGAAACCACTGGAAATAGAGTTTGATTGATTAGTTGAAAATATTCTTGTGGTAGATTTCATTTTTTTAAGAATCAGATTTACTTAATTATTGTTTCTATATTGTTTTACAGATTTGAATGGGACACAGTAATGATTTTTGGATTTGGACGTCAATTTACATAATAATATATTTGGACATCAATTTTTAGATTTGTACAGCATGTTAAACGTTTTGATTTCTGTTACATAATGAATAATCAGTAGCACAGATTATGTTTGGCGTGAAAGGAACAAGTATGTAAAAGTGTTAAAATCAGTTAAAAGAACATATTATTTCTGGTGTGAGAAGAACATATTATTTCCGTTAAGCTTTGCTTGAGATGCATGTGAAAGTGTTAAAACCTATTAAACTTTCTGATTTTTGTTAGACAATGAAAATCAGTTGTCTGTGCCCCTTAATTTTTCATTGTTAGACAATGAAAACCAAGGCATCGACTCTTCATAAACAAAACACACAACATGGACAATGCAATTTGACCCAAAAATTCTACGTATTATATGAGTATTCATACATGGACTTGTGAGATTATTGTTACGTAGGATGACAATTGAGTCGAGTGGCTCATCGAGACTTGACACATGGGCTTCCTAGACGAGCCGAAGCTGAGCCCACGAGCACTTTTGAAAATAGTGACTGTTTGTTCACTTATGAAAAGTTGTGACAATTGTCAACGGTCACAAAACTTTCCAGTATAACCGTTGGGGTCCCCCAATGATCATAAAAAAATTATTTTTTTGAACTCTATAAACACTCGTCATTTCAACTCATTTTCCCACCAATTCTCTACAATCTATCTTTTATATTTTACAATCTAAATTACTCTTTCAATTCAATTCCTCATTAGTTATTACGTTATTATTCAATCATCAATCTATTTAATTCATCTATTACATTTCTTATTCTGTATATTTTCTCATTTTATCTCAATTTTATAATTCATCTACTATTTCATATTTATACATTCCTATTTCATTTCGTACAAATGGATCACAATTCTTATGTTGAGGATTTGTTTGGAGGGAACTCACCATTGGCACCACAATCTCACTTTCACAACAAGTTTTTCGATCTCAACATCTCCATTCAAATGATTTGGGCATCCACAATGTGCGTGGGAGTAGTCATCCAATTCATTTTGATGATATTGATGAAAAAGTGAAATTTGCGAAATTGGAACTTGAAATACTCGATGCAAAAGGGAAGAAAAAAATCTAAAAAACTGCAAAGTGTTGGGAACACTTCAAATTGGTTTCTACGGATTGTAGCATCGACAAAGTTTAAGAATTTAAAGTAGTTTGTAAATATTGAAAAACAAAATTGGCACCTGCAAAAGGCAATTAGAACTACCCACCTTAATCGTCACTACATGATGTATTTGGCCAAGCATGGACTTGTTGGCCAAGCACAAACAAAACTTCAATTTCGTACTCCTTCTCCAAGTATCAATTATTCTACACTAAGCGTATGGATCTATTCAAAAGAAAATTGTCATAAAGGAATGGTGAAGTTCGTTGCCAGTATGAAATTGTTGCTAAGCATAGTGGACAACCAAAATTTTCCAAAGTTCATGCAAGAATACCTTCGACCAAGGTATATTGGGGTAAGAAGAAACACTTTTCGTTCCGATTGCATTGAATATTTCGTTAGGTACAAGAAACAAATGATACATGTGTTGACCTATGGTTGATCTCATGTTTTGATTATAACAAACATATTATTTTATCTCTAACAATTGAATTCAATTTGTCATAGCTAGTATGACCAAATTGATCAATTGAAGACAAAAAGATTGATACCAAAAGACTTGCAATTTACGATAAAGAAAAATCGAGATGGAAGTCGAGCATTCGTGTCAAATTAATCGAAGTATTCACGTCGAATCCAGTACTCATTGAAGATATTAGACTTAGATAAAAATGAATTTAATCGTATTAGCACGTGTCATCCCGCATATGACATTTGGCATGCATTGAAAGTTACTCATGTTGGCACTAGAAAAGTAAGGAAACTAAAATTAATCTCTTGGTTAAAGAATTTGAATTTTTTTTCATGAAACATGATGATCACTTTGTTGATATAATTACTCGCTTTATCAATATTGTTAATTGCCTCAAAGGCTTTGATTGAAAATTTACTAACGGTGAACTTGTAAGTAAAATGCTTAGGTCACTATCGGAAGAATGGAGCACACTAAGGACTTTGATAGAAAATACCAAAGATATCAACTATTATCCTTTGGAAGAACTTTATGGCACCTTGATGACATATGAGTTCAACAACGCCGAAACTAAAGAAAAAACAAGGAAAAGCAAATATGAATCAAAGGAGCCTCCTAAGCACCAAATTGCTCTTAAATTGAAAATTGA
Source organism: Fraxinus quadrangulata (assembly GCA_903798255.1). Classification (NCBI taxonomy): domain Eukaryota; kingdom Viridiplantae; phylum Streptophyta; class Magnoliopsida; order Lamiales; family Oleaceae; genus Fraxinus; species Fraxinus quadrangulata. The sequence continues at coordinate 8,118 of CAIGRB010015323.1, forward strand.
GGAAGGAACTACAAGTGAAAGATTGAGTGATGAAGAGTTTGATGATCTAGTCATTTTTGTCAAAGAATGGAGTGGTTTTCGAAATAATTGGAGATTCCAAAAGAAAGAACAAAATGGTGAAAACAGGAACAAGAAAATTATTTGCTATAATTGTGACAAACCCAATCACAAGAGAACCGAGTGCCGAAAGAAGAAGAGAAATATCAAGAAAAAGGCACTTCGAGTAACATGTGACGAAAGCGACGATGATGATCTTAATAGAAATGATAGTCAAGAAGAAATCGTCAACATGTGCTTCATGACAATTGAAGATGATGTAAACTCTATTGAAAAATGTTCATATGATGATTTATCTACTTCCTATGATGAAATTCTTGGAAAATTTGAAAAACTTATTCTAAAGCACTCCATTCTTAAAAAGAACCACTACTTGTTGAAAAATGAAATACTACTTGTTGAAAAAGGAAATAAAGAAAATTTTAAAAACTCAAAAGGAAAATGTTAACTATGACTTATTAACTAAAGAAGATTCTTCATTGAAAGAAAAATTTGAAGACTTAACTAAAATTATTTATTAATTTACTCAAAGTAAGAAGAATTTTGATTTAATACTTGATGATCAAAAGTGTGTTTTTGATAAAGGAGGAATTGGATATAAACCAACATCAAAACAAAAATCTTTTAAAAAATCTATTTGTTAAAGTTTTAAACACTCATTCTTCAAAAGCTACTTGTAACTTTTGCAATAAAGATAGACATATTGCATATAATTGTCTATCCAAAAAGAGACTACACCTTGAAAGCAAGAATAAGTGGATTCGAGAATCTATTAAAACTAACTACCAAGGATTCAAACTTGTATGAGTACCAAAGACAAAAAATTGAATTATTTTTGTAGGAACCAAAGAAGATGAATAGCAAATGGTTCTTGAATAGCGGATGCTCAAAACTCATGATTGGGGATAGAATGTTATTATCAAATTTCAAAGTAAAGGATAAGGTTAATGTAAAAGGAAAAATTATTGGAATCGAGAACATTGGTAATCATTTTTCTCCATCTATTGAAAACGTGTTATTGATAGATAACCTTAAACATAATTTGCTTAGTATTCATCAATTATGTGATAAAGGTTATCATATTAAATTCGATTATTCTAAATACCTTATTAAGGATGCTACATCGAAAGATATAATGTTTATAGGGCGCCGCAACAAAGATGTGTATATTATAAATATCGAATTTGAAAGTGTTGAAAAATGTTTATCGAGTTTAAAGGATAATACTTGGTTGTGTCATAGGGGATTAGACCATGTTAGTATGAATTTTCTTTAAAAAATCTCCAAAAATTATTTTGTCAAAAGTTTACCAAATTTAAAGTGTGATTAAGATAAATTTTTTGATGCTTGTCAATTTGGTAAACAAGTAAAAAGTTCATTTAAACCCAAACTATATTTTCGACTACAAAACCACTTCAACTACTCCACATAGATCTTTTTGAACTTTCTAGAACTGCTAGTTTGGAAGGAAAACATTATGCCTTCATCATTGTTGATCTCTTCTCTAGATTCACGTGGATTCTATTCCTAAACCTCAAAGATGAAATTTTAAATACTTTCAAACACTTTTACAAAAATGTTCAAAATGAAAAATGATACTCTATTACAATTATTAGAAGTGATCATGGTAGAGAATTTGATAATCTCACTTTTGATAATTTTGCAATGAAAATGGATATGAACATAACTTCTTGGTTCCTAGAATTTCTCAACAAAATGGTGTAGCGAAAAGGAAGAATCACACATTACAAGAAATGGTTAGGACCATGCTAAATGAAAATAGCATGCCAAAATATTTTTGGGTCAAAGCCATCAACACTACTTGCTATATTGTAAATAGAGTTTTAGTTAGTCGAAAGAAAACTAAAACCCATATGAGTTTTGGAAAAATAGGATTCCAAATATCAGATATTTTAAATTTATTTATTTATTTTTTGTTGCTATAAATGCTTTATTCTAAACACAAAAGAAAATTTGGAAAAATTTGATTCAAAATCTGATATTGCAATCTTTCTAGGTTACTCATCAACTAGCAAAGTTTATAGAGTCTTTAACAAGGGAACTCTATTCGTCGAAGAATCTATGCATGTTACTTTTGATGAAACTAATTCTCATGATAAATGTATTGCTAACGAGAATGATCCAAAAAATGAATACAAGGAAGTAGCAAATGTTCAACAAAGTGAAGTAGAACCTACCGAAGAATCAAATGATCTCACTCTACCAAAAGAATGAGGTTTATTCCTTCTCACCCCAAAGAACTTATTATTGGTGATCCATCCAAATGTAATACTATTAGCTTCTACTAGGAATCACCTAAATAGTTGTGCTTTTATCTTTCAAATTGATTTTTTTTTTCAAAGAAGCCAAATTTGAAGAGTTTTGAATTCTAGCTATGGAAGAAGTACTAAATCAATTCAAAAGAAATCATATTTGAGATTTAGTCGCTAGACCAAATGATCAAATCGTCATCGGTACAAAATGTGTTTTAGAAATAAACGAGACGAAAATGAGATTATTGTGCGTAACAAGGCTAGATTAGTAGCCCAATGTTACTGACCTTTTGAAAACCCGCCGGTGCATGAAATCGTGATCAAATAATATAATGGTGAATTAAGTGTCGAATCCACGAGGATTATCTGCTTTATCGAGTTAAAGTTAATAATACCTTTGCCGGAAAACCCTTTAAGCACCGAAATCGTATTGGAGAGGGGGCAAATATCATTTGAGGACAACGATTACGTGTTTGAGCCTTTAATTCTTGATTCCGATTTGTTCGTACTTTGTTCATCATATTGCTGCATACTTTAGAGCCTTTCATGTCATTGAAGTTCTTGATTATTTGCATTAATGTCTATCAATCTCTTTGTGTTGAAGATGAAAGACTACAAAAGAGGAGACGACAATATGCGTAATTTATGAGATAAGCTTATCATCTTCTTTTTGTTTATTTCCATTATT
>CAIGRB010015325.1:0-13001 GCA_903798255.1 Fraxinus quadrangulata
TCGAACCCATGTTGTGGACATTTTCTCAGCATGTTCTTAAATCTGTTCCACGCCTCATCAAATGATTCTGATTCATTCCGACTAGATATTGATATCTCGTGCCTCAATCTCACCACCTTGGCTGGTGAGAAAAACTTCATGAGGCAAATCATTCCAAGTACTGATGCTTGCCATAGGGAGTAAATCTAGCCACTCAAGTGCCTTATCCCGTAGAGTGTTGAAATAACCTCAGCCTGATCGCATCTTCTGATATCTCTTGTTAGATGATGCTGGATTGACTTTGAGCGACGAATGATGACAAGAAATTCCCAAGAAGTGCATTCACATCATATTGTGCCTCCGCATTGGCTGGAGCTGGAGGATTTACTACGGTTCCAGTTGTTGATCAGCCATTTGTATGTATCTTTGATTTTCATGTCGTGTTGTTCTGGCTATCCTTTGTCTGCGATGAAAAATCCGTTCGATCTTCAAATCCATTGGAAGTCGTTCATCGCCAACTGATTTTCGCGTGCAATACCTGAAAGAGCGAAAAATAGCAGCACTTAGCTTAGCCTAAGTAGACAAACTGAATAGAAAATAATATCTAAACTAAAAGTAAAAATAAGTTCGAATTAGTGTCTAAATAACAAAAATCAAACTAAAACTCAATCCTCGGCAACGACGCCAAAAACTTGTTCACGAAAATATGTTCGCTTTGTAAATCATAGCAAGTAAACAGTTCGTTAACAAGTAATAAAGTGAAAATTGTAAAATTTCGAGTATCATCCCACTAGAATTGATTTGATTTGATTTTTATTATCAAGACCTTAACCGAATCTATTAAACTCAAGATGATTGGTTATTTGAATTTTATGACTAAAATATAACTAAAATGCAATTTAAGCTAATGTGACTAAATGAATGCAAAATTTTGTTGAATGCAAAAGTTTGATGAAATTAATGAATGAAAAACGTACTAGGATCCCAAATCACTAAGCAAGCTCACTTTTAACCTCTATTTCATAATTCGATAACACGATAAATTGGTTGAAAAATCAATATTTCTAACTTATCCAATAATCTCTTTCGAGTAAAATTGAACGTATTTCGCATACCATTTGACTATATTTCTATTTCTATGACAAATGTAATATATAAGAATGCATGACGTTCTATAAACACTTAGAGATTTACGTAAAGTATAGCAGTACATTTCCTATATATGTGTGATTCCATTCACAACCAAGGTATGATTTCTAACCCTATCCAAATTCTCTTTCCCTCTTTTGCCTCTCTTTTTCTCTCGTCGAGCCGTTGATTTGATCGTCGGAATGCAAACAGTCGCCGTACTTTTTTTTCAACCGGTAACCTTTGCCTCCTTACGGGATGTTTTAGTGTGTAGGTGATGTCTACGGAAAGGGGAGGAGGAAGGGATTCTGTTGGCGTATTTTTTTAGGTCAACAATGGTCATCATGTTACATGTGATCTCCTATCATCTAGTAATATCAGTATTTTACTTCCCAAAGTTGAAAAGAGTTACCCGAAGTTGAAAAGAGTTACACATAGCATAGATTTACTCTCTTTTATTTTCACACTAGTTTAAAGTAGAAGCATTCTACAGAGAAATATAAATTGAACCAAATTTAAGATCGTCACTACAACACTCATCAATGATGAGACCAAAACTTACGGAGAAAGAACGAATTCTTCAGTGCTCACGGTTGAATGACCCATTTTGTGCAATTCACATTGTATATCCAATTTATGAATACATGGATTAACTATTCAAATAATTCAATTTCTGTTGATAAACTAATACAAAATTTAAAACCTTTAAATCTGAATTGGCAGCTAAATATAAACGCTCGAACAAGATCAAGTCAAGATCTATCACATCCAATCAAACAATCAAAACTCAAATACCCAAAAAAAATGGATAAAATTGGAGATTGAATGTGAATAGTAGGAACCGGATTAAGGAAAAATAGAGGGAGACGTACCACTAGAGTCGTCTCTACTGCCTGCGCCGAGAGATGACGGAACAGTTTTGGCATCGAAGATATTTCGACTCGGATCTACGAAAAACGTTTTCACAATCTCAAATTGTGTTTTCTAAGTGCTCATTTCACCGCACATTCACGCCATAAAATACTACGTAAATCCAATTTTTTTTCCAATTTGGGTCCTATTTGGACACTTGTCGATTCAGTTAGCAGATTAACTAAGTTAATTTTCATTAATGATTACTGATATTTCAAATTGGTCATTAAATTATTTTGTAACTCATTTAGTCATTATTGTTAACTTATATTACATAATTATCACTCTATTAGCACAATTGATATTTGACATAGTCAGTGTTACCTTTCACATTGATTAACAATCGTCGAAAGCGATAGGTTTTCTACCAACTAACCTCCCATTTTAGCTCTATCTTGATATATATAAAGTTCATCAAAGATGAAAAATAAGGTTATAATTAAAGGGAGCATTTTATAATTTCTAAAAAAAATGTGAAGACACTTTATTTTTAATAATTATAGTGCTTGGTGTAATTTCTTGCATCTGAAATTTAGGTCAAGATGGACCAATCCACGAGTCCAGAAGGCTTAGAAATTGAGGCCCAACTGCCTGGACCCAAATGCGTTTTGAAAAAATATGATAAACTTGGATTAAATTGTACCTAAAGCACGGCACGATTTGTCAAAAAAAGGAAAATTGAAAGGAAAAAGAGAAAATCTTCAACAAATCAACCACAAACAAGATCGAGGTTGCTTCAACATTTATTCTTCAAAGTTCTCTTCCCAAAATCAGGAAATACACAAACAAAATTATAGGTTTTTTTTATGTTTTGGACTCTTTGTTTAATTAGTTCCCCAATTCTGTCATTTTAAGATTGTTTAATGCTTTCTTTGCATAGATTATGAAAAGCAAAAACCGTAATTAACAATTTCAAACTGAATAAACTCCCACTTAGATGCACGCGTGTACGTTTTTTAAAATTTTAACATACGAATCCAAACCTTATTTTATTTTAATACATATGAAAAAAAGGAAACTTTGAATCAATTAAATTGATGCATACAAGGTATTTGACAAACGGAGTATGTGAAAAGTGACATTCTAAAAAATAAGTCACATTATCTCATTGAAGCAATTAACTAGATGCATGTGTGCGTTTTTTGAAATTTTAACATACAAATTCAAATATTATTTTATGTTAATACGTATGAAAATTTTGAATCAATTAAATTGATGCATGCAAGATGTTTGAAAAAAATGACTGTCACTTTTCTAAAAGAAAAATTATATTACTGTCAATTTTCATTTTCTTTACTGGTCTCGTAGTTAAATTTTTGAGCAAAAACAATTATTGTTATTTTTGGAAATTACCAGCAGTTGTAAAAAATTATCTTAATTAAAAAAAAGTGTCAATTTCAAATTCAAGAACCACTTTCTTGAATTAAAAATTGTTTCCCTTCTACTGTGTCCAGTTCTTTTGCTGTCCAGTTCTTTTGCTATTTCGTTTCATAGATCGCTTGAATTACACTTTCGTTCATAACCCAATTTGAATTCATCGAGAATGAGATTTGGTTGAGTTCGATATTGTCTTTAAAGCATTTGGGCAAAAGCATTGAGTGGAAAATGGCAAAATGGTGAGACTAATAGAGGGAAAAGCCAAATTGAGAGATACACAAGCAAAATAATTGAGGCATATAAATATCTTAGAGTTAGGATGTGTGACAGATACTGTTCTACATCAAGCAGAAACCAAAATCAAGCTAGCATGACGGATGAGACGGTTCAGCGGTTTGAGAGGTTCTTTGGTGACATGAGAGACATGATGGATCAGCAGGATGCATTACTTGCTGACTTACATAGGGATCGCTCAAGGAAAATTTCTAATGCAATGAGGTAAGGTAAGCAGGGATGTAGGATGAATTTTGAGGATGAATTTGAAGCGGGAAGTGGAATGGATGAGGATTCATTGGAGGATGTTGAATTGGAAAGAATACGGGGTAGAGAAGCTAGGTATGAAAGAAGAGGTCAGGATCTTGATGGAGATGGGGTAGAAGGAACCATGGGCAACATCAAGATGACGATTCCAACATTCAAGGGAATGAGTGATCCAGAAGCGTATTTGGAGTGTGAAAAGAAGATTGAATTGATCTTTGTTTGCTACAATTATTCGGAAGAAAAGAGGATAAAAATTTCAGTCCTTGAATTTACTGACTATGCTATTACTTGGTGGGATCAAATAGTAACTTCAAAGAGGTGGAATCAAGAGCGGCTTGTTAATACTTGGGGGGAATTGAAAACCATCATAAGGAAAAAGTTTGTTCCTAGTCATTACTATAGGGATCTTCATCAAAGGTTGCAAGGCCTCTACCAAGGGTCTCAGAGAGTGGATGACTATCACAAGGAGATGGAGATATTGGTGATTATGGCAAATATCGAAGAAGATAGGGAGACCACCATGGCTCAATTTTTGAATTGTTTGAATAGAAAAATAGCGAATGTAGTGGAATTACAACATTATGTGGAGATGGAGGACCTACTACATGTGATTGAATTGTTTGAATAGAAAAATAGCGAATGTAGTGGAATTCCAACATTATGTGGAGATGGAGGACCCACTACATATGACTATGAAGGTAGAGAAACAATTGAAGAGAAATGGGACAACTAGGTATTCATCGGGTTCTAATCCTTCATGGAAACTAAAGTGAGATAACAACGGTGATGGAGCTGTTTCAAAAGGGAGAGCTGAATTTCCAAAGGGAAAAGAGGAGAATGTTAACAAAGTCCTAACCAAGGCAGAATCCCAACCATCAAGGAATCGAGATATCAAATGCTTTAGGTATTTGGGGTCGGGGCACGTCGTTTTTCAATGTCCAAACAAAAGAGCAATGATTTTGTGGGATAATGGAAAGGTGGTAAATGAAAGTGAGAATGATTATGAAGGCATGCCAGAATTGGAAGAAATTAGCGATGAAGCAAAGATTGAGTATGCCGTGGGTGAGTTATTGGTCACGAGGCGAGCTCTTAGTGCTCAAATCAAGGCGGATGACTTGGAACAACAACATGAGAACATATTCCACACAAGGTGCCACGTCAACAATACGGTATATAGTGTTATTATTGATTGGGGTAGTTGCACTAATGTAGCTAGCACTACACTTGTAGAGAAATTAGGGTTTACCTTGTTAAGACATCCCAAACCATATAGATTGCAATGGTTAAATGATAGTGGTGATATTAAGGTGAATCAGAGGGTCTTGATTAATCTATATATTGGGCAGTACCAAGATGAGGTTATGTGTAACATAGTTCATATGCATGCGGACATATATTGTTGTGAAGACCATAACAATATGGTAAGAAGGTGATGCATTTTGGGTATAAAAATAGGTACAACTTTATAAAGGATGGGAAATCAATTACTCTTACACTATTGACACCACAACAAGTGTTTGATGATCAAATTAAGTTAAAAGGTGAGGAGAGTAAAAGAAAAGGAGAGTAAGAGGGAAAATTGTAAGGTGGCTAATAGAGAGGAAAAAAGAGTGGAGCCACAAGAGAGAAAAGAAAAAGCGAATGAGAGAAAAGAAAAAGAAGATGAGAGAAAAGACAAAGAGAATGAGAATGAGAGAAGAAAAAGAAAGGTGAGAAAAAATGAAAGAAAACTTCTTTGCAAAGGGGAGTTAGTTGAAAAGAGCGATAGTCGATAGACAACAAATGATTCTTTTGGTATACAAAGAATCACTCATCCGTTGTGAGGAACCTAACATATCCCTCCCTAATTTAGCTACTTCTTTGTTGCGGGAATTTCAAGAAGTATTCCCGGAGGACGTGTCTAGTGGGTTACCACCCATTCAAGACATCGAACATCAAATTGGTTTTGTACCTGGAGCTGTCATTCCAAACTGATCAGCGTATTGTAATAATCCCAAAGAGACTAAGGAGCTACAAAGGCAGGTGGAGAAGTTGTTAAGCATGTGCGGGAAAGTATAAGTCCATGTACCGTGCCAGTACTACTTGTACCAAATAAAGATGGAATCTGGAGGATGTGCGTGGATTGTAGGGCCATCAACAACATTACGGTAAAGTATCGGCATCCTATCCCTAGGTTAGATGATATGTTAGATGAATTACACAGTACATGCATATTTAGTAAAATTGATCTTAAATGTTGTTACTATCAAATTAGAATGCGAGAAGAGGATAAGTGGAAAACTGCTTTTAAAACCAAATATGGGCTATATGAATGGTTGGTTATACCATTTGGACGTACTAATGCACCTAGCACTTTCATGCGATTAATGAATTATGTTTTCCGTGCATTCATAGGTAAATTCTTGGTAGTATACTTCGATGACATCTTGATTTATAGTAAGGACTTGGATGGGCATATGGAACATCTAAAGTGTGTGCTTGTGGTTCTAAGAAAAGAACAACTTTATACTAATTTTAAAAAGTGTACATTTTGTATGGAAAAAGTTATATTTCTTGGATATATTGTTAGTACTACGGGAATAGAAGTGGATGAAGATAAAATAAAAGCTATTGAAGAATGGCCGACACCTAAAAACATAGCTGAGGTTAGGAGTTTCCATGATTTGGCTAATTTTTATAGGTTATTTGTTAAGGAATTTAGCACACTTGCCACAATGCTCACGGGAATTGTTAAAACGAGTGTAGGACTTAAATGAAGCGTAGAACAAGATCTTGCATTTAAAGCTATTAAAGATAGATTGTGTAAAGTGCCGGTTTTAGCGCTACCTAATTTTGATAAAGGTTTTGAGATTGAATGTGATGCGTCGGGAATAGGTATTGGTGCTATTTCGATGCTTCGATGCAGGATGGAAGACCAATTGCGTACTTTAGTGAGAAACTAAGCGGGGCAGCACTCAATTATCCTACATATGACAAGGAGCTATATGCGCTTGTTCAAGCTTTGGAGACTTGGCAGTATTATATATGGCCAATGGAGTTCGTGATCCATACTAACCATGAGTCATTGAAGCATTTAAGGGGTCAAAGGAAGATAAACAAGAGACATGCACGCTGGATGAAATTCATTGAGACATTCTCGTATGTCATCTGGTACAAATAAGATAAAGAGAGTGTAGCAGCAGATGCATTGTCTCGGAGGTATGTGCTTCTTACTTCTCTGAATGCGAAATTGCTTGGATTTGAATACGTTAAGGACATGTATGTGAATTATTTGGATTTCTCTAATATATATTAATCATGTAGTAAAGGGGTTGTTGATAGGTTCTTTTGGTATGATGATTATTTATTTCGAAAAAATATGTTATGTGTTCCTAAATGTTCAATGAGGGAGTTGTTGGTAAGAGAATCACATAATGGATGTTTGATGGGTAATTTTGGGATTAAAAAGACTTTAGAGATGTTAGAAGAATATTTTTATTGGCCTAAGATGAAAAGTAATGTTGAATGTGTTTGTAGTCGATGCATAACGTGTAAAAAAAACTATATCAAATGCTTTACCACAAGGATTATATATACTATTACTGGTGCCTAGTAAACCTTGGGTTGATATCTCTATGGACTTTGTTTTGGATTTACCTAGGACCAAGAAATGACAGTATTCGATATTTGCGATAGTAGATAGATTTAGTAAGATATCACAAATCATTCCTTACCATAAGACTGATGATGCTACGACTATTGTAGATTTGTTCTTTAAGAAAATAGTACGTTTGCATGGGTTCCTAAAAGTATTGTGTCGATCGGGACGTTAAATTCCTTAGTCATTATTTACAGGTTTTGTGGAATAAGTTAGGAACTAAGCTATTATTTTCTACAACTTGTCACACACAGACCGATGGACAGACTGAAGTAGTTAGTAGGACTATGATCCAATTGCTACGCACTATAATTAATAAGAACTTGAAGAGTTGGGAATAATGTTTACCTTTAATTGAGTTTGCATATAATAGGGTCATACATTCTACTAATTCGTTTACACCATTTGAAATTGTTTATGATTTTAACCCACTAACACCATTGGATTTGATTCATTTGCCTGTTAATGAACGTGGTAGTCTAGATGGAAGAAGAAAACAGAATTGGTAAAAGTATTTCATGAAAAGGTAAAATTACAAATCGAGCAGAAAAATAAGCATTATGCTTCACATGCAAACAAAGTGCGGAATAGCATTACATTTGAACATGGTGATTGGGTTTGGCTACATTTGAGAAAAGAACGCTTTCCAGAACAACGAAAGTCGAAGTTCCAGCCACGGGGAGATTGTCATTGAAAGGATCAACGATAATGCTTACAAGTTGGATCTTCCTGGTAAGTATAATATGTCAGCTGCTTTTAATATATCTGATCTCTCTTTTTTATGCAAGTTCAGATTCGAAGACGAATCCTTTTGAAAAATGAGGGAATGAAGTGATCCAAGGTGCAAATGCAACGAGGATGAGCCCGGGGAAGGATCCATTGATCTTCGAAGGAGAACCAATGACTCGATCGAGGGCAAAGTGGGTCAAGGAAGCGATGGGGTTGCTTGCTCAAGCTTGGGTGGACGAGACATTGATCGAGACATGCCAACGTCAAGTTCCATGTTGGGCTCGGGTGTGGAAGTCTAATGGATCACGTTGACCGCGGTAGAAGAAAATGAGGGTGAATTTCACAACTATGCGACCGCATAGTTATTTCAATCATACGATCGTATGGTGACTTACCGAAGGCTGCAGGGAGAATTCAGTTGATCTATGTGACCGCAAGCATACACACTATGCGCTCGCATAGTATAATTTGGGATCAGAATTTTCCTTTTTTTTCACGAGTTTCCTAGTTTTGTTAAGATTCTATTTCTTTTGATATTTTGTGATCTTTTAAAATTATTTTCGACTTTAACTAGGTTTTAGGGTTTTAGTATAAATAGTTATTTCTTTCATTGTACCAGCACATTATTATTATTGAGAATTAATCGTGAGACTTTTTGGTTTCAAATCTTTTGTTCTTCATTGAGCAATTACGAACTAATCAAGAATCGGTTTCTTATGGCGTTCAAACATCCGGGTTAGATTCATAAGTCGTGTAATTAAGAGGTCAACATATTGTTGGCGATTGTGTTGATTGCTTAGTTCATTAATTTTTTATCGAATCGAAAACCTCGATTTATTAGCTTTCTTGGGTTGGTTTTAATTTCATTGTGGGTTGCGTAGTTATTATTGCTACGTGGTTCTCATCACACTTTTTTAAAAATAAAAAAAAAAGTCACACAATTTCTTTGTAATCTTTTTATAGATATGGATAAAATTATTGTCTTCATTTGTTATGGAGGCAAATGGACACAAGATAATGAATATACAAGTGACAAAATGATTGAAATTATTGTCCCGATAGATTGTACATACAACCTTGAGTGCGTGATATTTTCTGTAATAACATTAAGTGCATCAACACGGATAACAAAAATATAAAGTGAAGAAAAACCTACATTTGATGGAGATTTCCGATGATATTTTCTCTAACATTTTATTTGGAACTCAAGAGAAATGATAAACATCTTGCAAGCTTTACATTGTGCGCATATGTGACAACAGTATCAAAAAGTCACGAAACCAAATTTGTTGTTAACATATAATGTTTGGAGGTTGCTGATTTCGAAGAAAATAATATGAAACAATTGCAGTTTTTTGAACATGTAACTGATAATTCTGTGACATCAGTTCAGAAATTATCCAGTATCGAAGAAATTGCTGTTGGTGTATATAATAACATATCAGGAGTTGAAAAAATGATGAAAGAAGGACGAAGTGATACCATTTCAGTAGTGATAGAATTGCAAAAGATAAAGTGTTTAGGAACAAGACATTTGTTTGGAGAAGTATTTCAGTATATGCAATACACAATAACTTCCAATTCAAGGTAAGTAAGCCGGCACGATAAATAATATGTGATGAAGTGTATAGATAATAAGCCAAATGGACTTTTAAGGTTTCAAGACTTGGAGGAATAGATATGTTCAAGGTAAGGTATATTAAAAATGATCATACATGCTCAAATAACATCATTTTGAGAGATCATCGTCAAGCATCAAGCTCAATAATAGGAGAATTCATCATATACAAGTATATCTCAACAAAAATAATATACACTCCTACGGACATTAAGTGACATGATGAGTACATATGGAGTGTCAATGAGTTATAAGAAAGCTTGGAGATCTAAGGATAAAAAATTAGAATGGATGAGAGAAGATCCAATAGAGTCTTATAAAAAGCTTCCAAAATACTTGTACATGATAGAACAAACAAATCCTAGATCATTTACAAAAATTGAGACATATCAGGACAACAAATTCAAGTATCTCTTCATAGCATTAGGAGCATCTATTAAAGGGTGGAAGTATTGCAGGCCAATTATAGTAATAGATGTTACATTCTTAAAAGACAATTATAGCGGAACATTTTTCACTTCGTGTACGCAAGATGTCAACAACAATATCTTCATATTAGCATTTGGAGTTCAAATGCTAATATGTAGAGTGTTTGACACTATTCTTTCCCTTTTTCTTCTCCACAAAAGACGACTTCAAATTTTTTAACAAATGATGTGAACATAAAGTCATAGACCATGTATTGCATTCTCACACTTTATGAATTGTATTTTTTATGCTTACATGACCATCTGAGATTATACACAATCCTTCTTGATCACCATAAGCTTTTTTTAACATAATTAAGAACCACATCCATGAATCATTAGTTTCTAAATCACCAACTCCAAATGCTAATATGAAGATATTGTTATTAGCATTTTGCGTATATGCAGTGAAAGTGTTCTACCATAGTTGCATTTAATGAATGTAACATCTATTACTATAACTCATTTGTAATACTTCCATACTTGAATAGATGCTCTTAATACGATGAAGAGGTACTTGAATTTTTTGTCCTGATATGTCTCAATTTTTGTAATTGATCCGAGATTTTTTTATTCTATCATGGACAAGTATTGTGGAAGCTTTTCATTTGACTATATTGGATCTCCTTCACTAATTTTAATGCCCTCTCCTTAGATCTTCAAATTTTTCATAACTTATCAACACTTCATATGTATTCATCATGTCACTTATAATGTCTGTAGGATTGTATGTTATTTTTGTTGAGATATACTTGTATATGATGAATTCTTCTACTATTGTGTTTGATGCTTGATGATGTTATCCTAAAATGATATTATTTAATATACTATACCTTGAACATATCTATTCTTCCAAGTCTTGAAGCCCTAAAAGTCCATTTGCACTTATCATCTATACACTTCAATGCATAATCTTTCTTGTCCGACTTACTTACCTTGAATTGGAAGTTATTGTTTATCGATTATATCAAAATACTTCTCTTAGCCAATATTTTGTTCCTGAACACTTTACCTTTGGCAATTACATCCATAGTGACTACTGAAATGACATCACTTCCTCCTTCATTCTTCGTTTCTTCAACTGTCGATATGTTATTTTATACATCAACAATTTTTTCGATACTAGGTGATTTCTGAACTGGTGTTACAAAATTATCAGTTACAGCTTCACAAAATTGCAGTTGCATCATATCATTTTCTTCGAAATCAGTTGCCTCCAAACATTGTATGTTTTCAACAAATTTTGTTTCGTGACTTTTTTATACCATTCTTACATCTACGCACAATAAAAAGCTTGCAAAATGTTTATCCTTTCTCTTGAGCTCCAAATAAAATGTTAGAAAAATATCATTTGAAATCTCCATTAAAGTAGATTTTTATTTACTTTACATTGTATTTTCATTATCTCTATGGATGCACTTAATTTCATCAAAGAAAATATCATGCACTCAAGATTGTTGTACTTACAATCTATTAGGACAACAATTCCGATCATCTTGTCACTTTTATTTTTCATATGTAATAGCATAAAACAATGTTTAAATTCATATGTTAAAATTTCCTAAAACGCACGCGTATGCATCTAATTAATTGTTCCAATGAGATACTGTGACCCTTTTTTTTTTTTAGAAAATGGCATAATGTCATTTTTTTCACTTTCTTCTTTCGAGCAAATACCTTGTAAGCATCAATTTAATTGATTCAAAGTTTTATTTTTCATATGTATTACATAATAAGGTTTGAATTCGTATGTTGAAATTTTCAAAAATGCCACGTATGCATCTAGTTAATTGCTGCAGTGTATACTACGACTTTCTTTTAGAAAGGTGACAGAATGTCATTTTTCACATTCTCTTTTTGTCAAATATCTTACATGCATCATTTTAATTGATTTAAAACTAATTTTTCGTATGTATTGACACAATTCATTTCCTCTCAAGACCAACAATGTTATTTTCAAACATGTTTCTAATTACAATAGCAAAATCATTAAAAAATAAATTTCATAAATGTTAATTATTTACATTATAAGATCCAAACTAAACATAATCATGAAATTCAAAGAAAATTGAGATAGACAATGCACTATGATGATTAGAATTTGTAGTGGGAGTTTATTTAGCTCGAAATTGATAATTACGGTTGTTGCTTTCATAATCTATGTAAAGAGAGCATTAAACGATATTAAAATGATAGAATTGGGGAACAAACTAAACAAAGAGTCCAAAACATTAAAAAAAACATGCAATTTTGTTTGTATATTTCTAGATTTGGGAAAGAGAACTTTGAAGAATGAATGTTGAAACAACCTCGATCTTGTCTATGCTTGATTTGTTGAAGATTTCCTATTTTCCCTTTCAAAATTTGAGATTGGAGGCTAATTTTTGACAAATTGTGTCGTGCTTTATGTTTGAATGTATATTTTACGTTCAATTTTAAGTATTTACCATTTAAACCAAACTTATCACGTTTTTTTTTTTTTTCAAAACTATCCAAAATATAGGATATTTGTGTGAGTACCCAATAAAGATGCTGTCGCTATTTTTCCTTTTTGTTATGGAATCGCAATTTTTTTATTCTCGAGGTGTCACTTTTTTTTTTTTTTTTAGTTGTG